>JBBPJT010000213.1:0-38557 GCA_038088895.1 Xerocomus potaroensis | reverse complement strand
GGACAAATTGGGCCATAGGGAGGAGGTCCACCCAAGTTTCTGGATGGTCTTGGCAAAAGAGGCGAAGATAGGTTTCAACTTCCTGATTTACGTGTTCAGATTCGCCGTCCATCTGTGGATGGTACGCCGTCGAGAGGGCGACGTTGTAGTGTAATAGACAGGCTAATTCTCGTGTGAACGTAGAGGCAAATTGAGGACCACAGTCCGAGATTAGTTTATCGTGAAGACCAACATGAGGGAAAATGCAAGAGAAGAAGAGATGTGCTACACCCGCGGCATTGATGGTTTTAGCACACAGAAGGAAAAAGACCCCCTTGCTAAGCCCGTGGTCGACCATGACCAAAATCGAATCAAACCCCGAAGAAGGAGGGAAGCCCGAAACAAGGTCAACGGAAAGCTGTTGAAAAGGGCAAACAGAGGAAGAGGAAACCGGGGAGAGGGGAGGGACAGTAGGGTGAGTGTTGACCTTGCTGGATTGACAGAGGGGGCAGCCGAGGACGAAACGTCAAACAAAGGTGGATAAGCCGGGCCACCAATAATCCCATTGAAGAAGGGAAATGGTGCAGAAGATGCCCCCATGGCTGCCAGAAGGGGCAGAATGAAGAGAGGAAACAAGATCATGACGTGCCACAGGAGGGACGTAGAGACGCCGTTTGAAGTAGAGACAATCGCCGTCAAGAGACCAATCAGAAAGAGTAGAACGGGAAAAGAGGGGAAGACTGCGATGAAGCAGATCCCGAGCAGAAACAACCAGGGGATCGGTGGAGGAGGCGGAGGCAATAGATTGTGCCAGCGATAAAGAAATGCGAGCAAGAAAGAGGTCAGCGGGAAGAAGGGTGACATCGCGATTGTCAGCGGTGGTGTCAACGGATGTAGAACGGGAGAGGGTGTCCGCCAGTCCCATAGCAGTGCCAGGACGAACAGAGAAGTGGAGGTCGAAGTCCTGTAAGAAAAGCATCCAACAGGCCTGGTGGCGAGAGAGTCGTTGAGGTTGACGGAAGAAGGATAAGTTTTTGTGATCCGTCATGACGGTGACGGGATGACCGGTTCTGAGTAGGTAATGACGCCATTCAGTGAGTGCGTGAATGACGGCCAGGAGTTCATGATCATAGATATCGTAGTTGCGTTCCTGAAGGGAAAGCGTCTTCGATAAGTAGCCACAAGGATGTAAATCTCCATTGATATCGGACTGCATGAGCACTCCACCCATTGCCACTAGTGAAGCATCAGTCATCACAACAAAGGGGCGAGTGAGGTCGGGGAGGACAAGGACTGGGGCAGAAAGGAAGATTTGCTTCAGCCGAGTAAATGCTTGATTGCATGTGGGTGACCAAACCCATGGTTGATCCTTCCGGGTGAGTTGATGAAGGGGGGTGACTAAGTTGGAGAAGTTGGCAATGAATCTTCAGTAGAAGTTACAAAACCCCAGGAAGGAACAAACTCCTTTGACAGATTGGGGAGGGGCCCATTGTTGGATGGCGGCTAGCTTGGTGGGGTCCATGGTTATATGATTATGCGATATCACCATGCCCAAATATTCTATCTCAGTTGCGTCAAACATGCATTTCTCCAATTTCAGGTAGAGCGAGTGTTGTCGAAGGCGAGAAAGGACGAGGCAGGTGCGATGATGGTGAGTAGGCAAATCGGAGGAGTGAATGAGAATGTCGTCCATGTATATTATTACCCACCCTTCTGCCAAGTAATCGTGAAAGAGGTGATTCATCATTGCCTGAAAGGTGGCCAGGGAATTACACAAGCCAAAGAACATAATGGTGGGTTCGAACAAACCAAAAGGAGTGATGAAGGCAGCCTTCCACCTGTCCATCAGTTTGATGAGAACGTTGTTGTATCCCCAGCATACGTCAAACTTGGTGAACACTTTGGATCCTTTCAGCTGATCCATAAGAGTCGAGATTAGGGGAAGTGGGTAGGCGTTTTTTATGGTATGTTCGTTTAGATATCTGTAGTCTTGGCAAGGACGGAGATCTCCCGTCTTCTTTTGTACGAAGAAAAATGGTGAGGCTTGGGGAGATTTTGAAGGAACAATTCGACCAGCTGTGAGGTTTTCGTCGAGGAATCTCCTACAGGCATCATGTTCTTGTGGAGTTAAGTGATATATCTTGCTGACGCGAGGGATGAAATGAGGTTTCAGGGTAATGGCATGATCGAAAGAACGGGATGGGGGAAGTTGTCTGGGTTTCGGTTGTCCGAATACGTCAGCAAAGTCCGAGAATTCTTTTGGGAGACTACGTTCTTCTTGCTGTTGTTTTTGGGCTAGCTCGGTCGCAATAGTTGTTCGACGCAAGTGTTCAACCCGGCCGTAACGTTTCTTCCATAGTGCCGCAATCCTATTGTCCACATTTGTTGCGAGATATCGAGTGAGATAGTTTGCTTGCGACGAGAATGTCTTATGGGTTGGCATGGTGCGCATGGGGAGGTCTACTGTCCCCTTCTGCCAATCTATCGTGGGATTTGCTGTTTGTAACCAGGGCATTCCTAGGATGAGATGGTCGTTGCCGAGTGCTAGCACAAGAAAGGTTAAGGGCTTGACCCAAGGACCAATCTTTGCAGCCACAGTTACACTGTGTGTGATTCGTTTGGTTTTATTTCAGGTTTCATCGACATTATGGGCAATCCTTGGGGTGACTAGTTTTCGAAGGGGGAGGTGATAATGTTCGACGAATTGTTCGTCAATGAAATTTCCAGTGGCTCCGCTGTCAATCAGAGCAAGGGCATCAACTGGAGTGGATGAGCCGTACAATCGAAGGGGGAGATGCATGGAAGTTGATTCCTGTCATTCGTTATGTACAGCTGCTACTATTTCAATGGGGAGAGAAGTGGTTGACTTCACTTTCTCCCGTCTTAAAAATCCTTTCCCTTTGCTTTTGCCAGCTCCACTCAGGCCACTTCTTCTACTTCCGTATTGTCTTCATAGCACGCTTCCAAAACATTGTGAATCTGATCAGCAGTGGTTCCTTTTTCCACTAAGCGAGAAATAAACAAGTCAAGCTTTGTTGGTTCTGGCCCAACCAGTTGTTGTTCAGTCTGGATGGCGCGGATGGGGGTTGGGCGAGGGATACGTGAAGGTCCAGGGCCGTTTTCTTGTGGAGGGAAGGAATGGGGTGTTTTGGTCGAATTCCCGGTTGGTTGCACCCTCGCTCGTTTGTCAGGGTGATTACTCGCTCTGCAGCCGATCCTGTGACAAATGAAACAGCGGTTTTCGCATAGGTGTTTTGCACAATTTGTTGGGGACAAGAAGACCGCGTCAACATCCATAGCGTTTGGGTCTCGCCGGTGTTGTCCGGCTCCGAGACTTAGTAATCCCCCCGTGCGGATGGCGCAGATTCGTTGCTGTTGGGCATGGAAACAGGAAGCTGTGGTAACCCATTCTTCTAAAGTTTCGGGGATTGCAGCCATCGATAGGATCATTTGGCTGAGCTGTGGATCTAACCCTGCAGCAAAGGAGTTGATGAGTGAGAATTGGTCTGTAATGCCACTTCGTGCAGCATGTAACTGAAAATCTGCAACAAAATTCTGGAAACCTTCTGCGTGGTCGCGGGCGTTTTGCTTTAACGCTAAAAGCTTTCGGCGAGCTTCTTCTTTAAAATTGAATGGGTAGAAGGTCTTGTCGAAGTCCTTCATCATTAACTCGTATGTCTTTTCCTCATTGGGAATAGTTTCATCATTGAGACGGTGGTACCACTTTTCAGCGAATGGGACTCCGCATCCCTTCGTCAGTTTACTAAGAGTTACGAGGATCTTGGGACCGTCAAAAATATAGTGGGCAGGGTTTAACTTGAAATATGCTGCCATGGTCTGTCCCCAATGGACGGCATCCTTAGTTTCACCAGAGAAGGCGTCGGGTAAGCCTGCTTTGGATTCTGGGGGAATGGGGGCAAGGGCAGGAACAAAGGCTGGTTCAGGATCAGCGGGAGCATTCTGGTTCTGGTTCATGACTGGGGAATGGGGTGGAGTCGCTTCAGGCAGGGGGGACTGGACGTTCTGATAGAGGTTGCTGTCCTCGCTGCTATCAGAGGTTGAGTCGGAGGGGGAAGTGTTACGGTCTTGCCTGCACCCGCCTGCAAGGCATCGACACCATCCAAAGGTCTTGAAGGGCGAACAGCTGGGATCAGACACAATGGGAAAAGGACAAGAGAAGAGAGTAGATTGCAAGACAAGAATGCCTTATGCTAGGCAAGGTACAGGTAGTGTCCGCGGTTAAAAATGAACGTAAGGTTCAACCGCCCTAAGTACTACCTATATATACCTACTAGGGATGCGCACAGACCAAGTTACCTAATGTGCTACTAATGGCAATACCCTATACCCTGGGTAAGCCCTAAACCCTAGAAGCAAGAAGCACCCCTCATGTGTGATACAAAAGAAGACATGAGGACAGAAGAAGCACGGCCATACCTACCGTGTGAGAACAATGTAACTACATATAGATCAGGGTCAAGGGTACACCCGATCGGGAAGGAAGTCCATGTTGGGCAATGTGCACCGACGCGTGAACATAACGGATACCGGATGATGATCCGATATCAAAGGGGTATCGGCATTCGGATCTTGATCCGATGCTAAGGATTTATCATAATGGTCTGACCTTAGCATAACAGCTAATCGGACTGGGAAAGCGTAGGTGAAGGGATGACGTCCGTAGGCAATACGGGGTAGTCGTAGGGATGTCGAATCGAGTATTCGTCATACGTGTGTGTATTAACGTAGATGTCAAGGGTTGTTTTCAACGGTAAACCGCTGCGCAAAGCGTAAGCGCAAGTAGGTTTTTACTTAAAACCGTAACAGGAAGGGGGAGGAAAATAATGGGGTGGAATGGTTGGAGCGTAGATAGCCCTCAACTAGTGAGAAGCTAGTTCTTTTGTTACATGAAACATGGTTGGGATGAAGCGACAAGGGACGAAGGTCAGGAATTCCTAGTCAACTTCGGATTGACCTTAGGAATGACTCAGAAACTAGGGAACTACGTATGATTGCGTAGGACTAGCTTACTACTACAAGTACATATCGCTGAGTATTTATACGTGTCCTTACGGCGAACGGACCAAGCTATGTAAAGCTAAATGGGGAACGTTTGGGGCAGGGCAAAGGGTATACTGTGGGAAGAATGGGGACACAAGGCAGTCAACAGAGACTGAGCCTGAAAGGGAATTGTTACGATCACGTCATGTCTTTTCCTTTTGCATTCTTTTGTTTCTTCGTATCTACTTGTCTTATCGTCTCCTTTGCTTATGTATCCTTTCTTCTTTGGACGCTATTCCCTTTTAGGCTCAGTCTCTGTTGACTGCCTCGTGTCCCCATTCTTCCCACAGTATACCCTTTGCCCTGCCCCAAACGTTCCCCATTTAGCTTTACATAGCTTGGTCCATTCGCTGTAAGGACACGTATAAATACTCAGCAATATGTACTTGTAGCAGTAAGCTAGTTCTACGCAATCATACGTAGTTCCCTAGTTTCTGAGCCATTCCTAAGGTCAATCCGAAGTTGACTAGGAATTCCTGACCTTCGTCCCTTGTCGCTTCATCTCAACTACGTTTCACATAACAGATGGGAGTTCACCAGATGAGAGGTCTTGTCCCATCTTGATCATGGAGGTGGTGACCATCCAGAGTGATTACTGGATCGGCACCCAATACGATGACAGATAAAACACCTGTTTTCACAAAGGTGTTTGGTGCAATTTGTGGGAGAGAGAAATACGGTGTCAACGTCCATTGCGTTGGGATCCCTTGCTCTCCCTAAGTTACTACTAAGTGACCCTCCAGTTCGCAATGCTCAAATGTGCTGTTGTTGAGCATGGAATTTTGCTGCAGCAGTTACCCACTCATTGAGGGTGGCTGGTAATGTCCTCATAGAGAGGATCATCTGGGCTATCTAAGGGTCAAGCCCTCCTGTGAAAGCATCAATCAACATGGAGTCATCAGTTACTCCTGATCGAGCAGCATGCAGTTGGAAATCGGCCAGGTAGTTCTGGAATCCTTCTTCCTTATCCTTCAGATTCTGCCATGTATTTAGCATTTTTCATCTAGCTTCTTCCTTGAAATTATATGGGTAGAAGGTCTTTCCAAAGTCTTCCATAAAGACATCATAGGTGAGTTGTGCGGGGAGGAGAGCCGGATTGTTTAATCTGGTATACCATTTCTTGGCAAAGGGGACTCCTTGTCTTTTGGTAAACTTGCTCAAGGCAGCAAGTATCTTATCTCCATCAGTGATATAGATGGTGGGGTTCAATGTGAAGTAGGCTGTCATGGCCATACCCTAGCTGACTGCTTTGGACATTTCCCCAATGAAATCAGAGGGCATTCCTGCCTTTCGCTCGGGAGGATTGGCAGGTATGTTCATAACTAGAGGAGGGGGGGGTGGGATGAGTTGGGGAAAGGGTAACGGAGGGGGAAGTGCAAGAGGCGTGAGGGCTGGTGGAGAAGGGGAAGCAGAAGGGGGAAGGTGATATGTTGATTGGGTGGGGGAGAGGGCAATAGGGGACTCTTTGTCCTTAGACTCAGATGCCAGAGGGGGAGGAGAGGGTGTTAGAGCACAAAAACAGTATCGGGGAGGAATGGCTGGAGTGTTAATAGCATCTCAGCAATGAGAAGCTAGTTCTTTTGTTATGCTTGTAGGAATCCTCTAGTCACTAGAGCAACCCAGAGACCTTAGAAGATGGCACAGGAAGGACTAGGAACTACACATAGATTGCATAGAACTAGCCCACTCTTACAAATACATGCACTACATCTTTATCCCATGTCAACTGGCAAACAGACCAAGCTATGTCTACTAAATGAAGAAAGACAATACTATGGGGAATGCCAAGACACGGTCATGGAAGTATTGGGGACATGAGGATACCACAAGGCAATCCTAGAAGGGAGATAGCGTCCAATGGTATGGAAATGAAAAGAAGAACAAAAGAAGTATGGCATAATAAGCAGATGAAAACTGTTTAAGGAAATTGTAACAAAAACTGTAACAGCAGAATACTAAATTGAATGCTATGCATTCTTTATTGCAGATAGTATTTGTGTTAGGTATGGGCCCTAAGCAAGCCAGCATGCTTACAGTGAAACACCTCTAATCTCTTCACTAGGCCTAGATAAGCCTAATGCTGGAGATCTAAGGAGAGGGGGCCTTGAGAGTGAAAATATGAGAAAGTGGAAAAGGTAGGACTGAGTCTATCTTGCTTAGGGCCCCTTCCAGAGGGAGAACACCAAGAGAACTTGACTAGGGAGTCTCCTGGTCAAGTTCCTTGGGCTTTATATACTACCCAAGTATTTACATAAGTTTTGACTAGATCTAGTGATTATATAGGCTAGGGTATAAGGAGGCATATAAAGCACATGTAGAATGGAAGAATACCTATGAGGAGTCCTTGCTGCTGCTGCAGCATAGCCCTAGATATGACAGTTCACATATTTGATACATAAGTTATCCTTGAGGAGATCTAAAGATCTGCCACCAAGGAGATGGAATCTTGGGGAGTTAAGGGTGTCCATAGGTAGCTTCATATGGGTATTACTTGGGGTGAAAAGATGGGGCAAGGGGATCAGTGCATCAGCCCAGGATTAATCCCACACATACATATGGCATTTCTAACACACATATACTCTCCATCATGCTCCATCATGGGGAAGTATGATCACATTTGCGAATTAACTGGAGCAGAAAACTACCCCCAATGGGTCTTGCAAATGAGGCTTGCACTCCAAGGTGAAGGTCTTTGGAATCACTGTAGTTCAGGAATAGATCCTGATGACTGCATGGAATTCAACATTTCAAATTTCATAAAGGTATTCTTCATGATCATAGTGATTGAGCCTGTCACTCTATTAGCCGAATTCAAATAAGAGCAGAAACAGTGAGATTGGAAATTGGACTTAGAATGGAAACAGCCATCAGGCCAGCTGGATACGAGTATCCATTGTATCCCATAATAGTGTGTTATCTGAGCACCCCCAGGTGCCATGATGTTGCATCATAATTGATCATGCTCACCAGTAGTAGATTGCAAGTGGGATATACTGTACTTAAAGCGATTAATCCTGTCTGGATCAATGATCGATCGATCGATCGAAGTCGTCCAAATGTTCACCTTCCAAGATCGTGCAACCGCGAACGTTAATTACTAACGACTATGAACCAGCAATCGCCATTGTAAATCAAGAACCTCTCTTAGCGAAGCCGTACAAATCACTTCAATGTTTCCAATCCCGCTACTGCCTTCAGTGCTTCGTTCACTACCACTTCAGGGAACTCATTCTGGATCCAATGTCCGGCTCCGGGTACCATGACTACCCGAACGCGAGGGTAAGATTGAAAGTCTTCCACCGAAACCGCTGAGCCGATAGCAGGATCTGCAGCCAGCACAGTCACGTTCCACTTCTCTGCCATCCCGTTAAAGTAATGGAAGAGGTCCCACGGTCTGTTTTGCTGCCAGTTCGAATCAACTCGGGACTGTCAGGGAGATCAGGATGAACGGCAGCTTACACCCCAAATTTTGTGCACGGCGTCGACAGAGGTCAAACGTGTTGCTAATTCTCTGTAAATGTTATCCTCTCGACTCCACAGGGGGTTCTCAATCCCGTGCACTTCAGCTGATTTGATGTTGGTACAGGCGTCGCTAAACATGGCATCCAGGAAGTCAAGCTTGTCGGACGACATCCTCACACCCGGGTCCACGAGGACGATCGCCGTCGGATCCGACTGGGGAAGACGCGGAAAGAGGCACAGCGCAGTGGCTCCACCCAACGAATGACCAATGATGAGGGTGTTCCTAGCTTCAAAGTATGGGAGCAGGTCATTCACGATGGAACTGAGGTAGTAGTCAGTCGACACTCTGGACACATGACCGATGAGGTTTGGAGCGGTGACGAAGAAGCCTGATGACATATTTCAGTCCCTGTGATCGCAATCAGAACGACCGAGACGTACCTTGAGCTGCCAGGGCGGGCCCGACACGATGCCAGGCATGCGAAGATGAAGATAATCCATGAATCAAGAGCGCATGCTTGGAGGAGGCGGGCGAACCCCACGTTGTAGCAGATGGAACGCTGGACATGATGCGCAGTTGTGAGGAAGTGCCTGGCGGTCGGCGCTCCGGTAACAACCTCAACAAAATCGGTGAACTCTTGGCTCACCGGGTATTTGGAATCTTCTATTGTTTCTGAACTTCAACCAATAAGGTTCATTGGCGTTGAAGCCGGTAGAACCACATGGCATGTATTGTGAATGGATAACTCCGTAAACGGATCTTCCTTCGCTTTCTATTCGAATGTTCCATCAATGAGGCCTCGAGGTGTCCGTGGCGATGTCATCTTGAGCGTCAAGTTTCCTCCGGTCTTACGGACGCCAATGCATGCACCCCAAGTACCCCTGGCCCGCCGAAGCTCCTCCTGTGATATCTCTGTAAATGGTTCTTCCTTCGCTTTTTATTCGAATTCCATCAACGAGAGCCTGAGCTGTGCACGGTAGCAATGTCATCCAATAGTCTTAGTTTTTTCAAAGTCTTGATGACATCAATGCATTATTAGTCAATCAGGTCCGCCCCTGACGCTCTTCGCGTGGCCAACGACCTTTCCTTTGCCTTCTATCCGAACATTCCATCGATCCAGTAGGATGGTGGCAATATTTATCATTTAACTCTTACTAGTAGGCACTCCTGGCCCGCCGGGGCCCCGATTATCTTTCTATTCGAACATTCCACGTACAAAGTCTCCGGATGTGGTGGCGATGTCATCTAACTGCCTTATAAACCTCCAATTGTACTGAGACCATCGATCGGTTATGTTTCCGTGCATCATCTGTTCCTTTCGACATCGTGCGCAGACTAACCAACAACAGTCGTGCTTCACCGCGTTCCCTGGAGAGCTGAAGGAATCAGACAAAATCTCGTCCAATGCAGTATGCATTTTACTTTCCACCGGTTGCTCAGTGGCGACTAATGACGTCTTTAATCAATCAGCTGTCGAACCTCCTCGTGTCGGTGTTTCTTCCGTTCATGCCCATCATGGTCCCGTCATTAACATATGATTAGCGTCCTTACGCTCTCTGGATCCAAGGCTTTGTTGCCAGCCGCGCTGGCACTTCTCACATATACCATCAGCCTCCGTGTTGCTGCAAACTCGTGTTTCATCCGTGTAAGGGGTTCTGTTGAGTCGCATGCCCTACTCCCAACAATTCCCCTCAGGATCATCCCATCTTGACGAGGTTTCTTCATGCTGTACCTCTCCTCGGTACATTCTGCATGGCCGGCGTTGAGCTCGCCTTCGACATCAAGTCACCTGCCCTTGCAGTCATTGTACTCTTGCTGAGCGTGCTGCCGCTCTTTACAATCCTTATTCATCACGGAAGAAACTGTCAGGAGGTCCCATTGCCTATCAGGGTGCATGAGCCTTCACTGGACGTGTGAAATCATTACGGGGTGGTTATTTCTACCCGGATCAGTAGTAGGGTAGGGATTGGTAGTACATACCCCACAGAACGTGCCTATTCAATTGCATCTGTGTCCCACAATGAGAAAACCGTGGATCAGTGCATACCAAGTGGTGTCCAGAAAGCACTTTTGGAGGTCACTACTGCAGCGAAAAGCAGGGAAATGGGGCTCCAGGTTACCCTTGTTGCACAGTATGGCTGATAGTACCTGGACAAACCCACAGGTGGACGAGTTTGTACAGAACGCAAATGAAGCAGGAAATTTCAAACCAAGAAATGAAACCATATGATCATGTAGTGTTGAGCATTGTTGACAAGCATTGGAGTTGACAACTAATAGATACTTTATTCTGCAAATTTGAGACAAATCTTGAATATCCACAACATAGAAAGGGCGACATTCACCTTAGGATTACAATGCGAATAATCCTGGAGGTTTTTTGACCAGAGTCCGAAGCCATCTTCTCAGTGAACAGTCGTATTCAGATTCCGAATCTATTATTGCGGCGTGGGTGACCTGTTGAAAGAATTTTGTATCAAATCTGCACTTTTGAACAGAAGAAACGCACAATCATCAATAACAAAGACGCGGAGCCAGATATGAGATCAAGAAACTTAAAACCAATTATTGTTTGCAAGTGTTTGGGCTCCACCCTGCCCTGCTGAGACACCAGTTCATCCACGTCGCACATCGATTGCCTCTGAGCATGGTTGAAACAGGAGACGTGCGGTTGACACCTGCACAACACCGTACGGATTTGACCAAATACCGGTGGATACCCCGAAAGGGCTCCTTTCTGCTCGGCTGACACGTGGGAGTGCCTGGCTCCTCGCTGGCAAGAAATCTCCTCCTCACACACTTTCCCTCAATCTGCAACACCCATCTGGTATCGGGTCGTAGCAGCATACTCTCAGCAGTCCCTGCCTGCGCTTGTCGCCCATTCCAGATCCATAGCTTAATGGGTAGTTACCCTAGCTGGTCCCAGGAGGGCAGCGGTACTAGCGGTGCCCCCGAACGAGCTTTGGCTGGCCCCGAAACCACTGTCTATCCTTCCTCCTTACCTGTCCCTGCGCATACTATATGGAGACACGCTTTACATGGTCCTAATCATCGGAAAGGGATACAGGGACTGACAGCCCAGATGTCTCTCGCAATCTTTCCAACTCGATTTCTGGTCACCGGAACGGTTCAGTCTCAAGTACCCATTGAACACGAATATGAGAAACCCAGCAGTGCACCAAAAAAACCACCCGCGTAGAATGACCGATACAATGCTTGGTAGCTGTCTCCACCCTTGCGGCGTTGAATTTAGTGGCCGGCATACTCGAAAAGTATGACTAGGTGTTGAAATGACGCTTCCCCTTAAAACTGAGCACTGAGCATCTTAGTGGTCGCCCGACACGCAATTGCGTCAACGACCCTCCTAACTTGCAACATAAGATGCGCCACAACTGCAACTCTGCCATCTGTCACCGCGACGACAACGTACGCACGGAACCCGGATAGCGTACCTGCAGATCAGCGGAAGCTCCATATTCTCCTATCATGACCCCTTTGCGTGCTGTACAGCTAGGCTACAGCACCCAATCCAAGCTGTGGAGAGGCTTGCGCAGCGCCTCTCGTGGCGGCTGTAGTGCCGTCTGTGCGCTATAATTGTCTTGTCTTGCCCCTAGATTTCCCACCACGCCTCCGGGAGCTCACACGCTTCGACTAGGAACTCGGAAAGTCACGCCGGCGACAACGAAGTTTGCTTAGCCACTATAACGCCATTCTCGGGGAACGAGGAAGAACTGTGGAGAAATAGAATCCTATTTTTTGGCTTTGAGGTGCGGATCCGTAGAATGGAGCAGAAAGATGGCAAATTTTGATTCCTGCTACCGCCGGATTCACAAGACAGCTGACTGTAATGACAACAATCAGCTTGACCATACCATTGGCTTGATTTGGGGTCTCTATTTCTGTGAGCGCGGTTCCTCGCCACCACTTCTTGTGTTTCGGATGCCCCTTTGCTTAGGTACACCGCAGGGATCGACCGTGGTATGGATGCCTTCTCTGCGCACCCTGGATGATGGTTCCAATCTGATTCTGCATGAAAAGAATGAGCATACATAAGTAACCCCTCAGTTACCAAAACGTGTGCTCTTCCGAAATAAACGGGGCGATCAGGAGAAACCGAAGGCAGGCTATATGTAGAAACGGAGCGAGGTGGACGGGGTGAGAGAAAAGAAGGGACGAAGGAAACCAATAACTTGATGAAATGGAATGAGGAATGCCAGATGGTCGGGAAAGTATAGTATCCTGTGGATACCTGAATACTGAGAGCAGTACGTTAAGTTCCTCTGGAAGTCAGTCAGGCTGATGTAGCGCATGTCAATAAGAATGTCCTATTCTTCTCGTTCGGCACCTCCCACCGTCCGGCACTCCAGAAAAAAACACAACATTCTCACTTTTTAACCCTACCCGCCATAGTTCACGCACTACGACTACGAGTCCCGAGTTGGACAAATGAAAATAATGGTGTAGCTTTTGAGATCGTGAAGTGGGTTGTTGTTTGTCACACACAAGTGCCACTCACTGAATGCGTGCCGAAGCGGAGCCTCAAAACACAGTGCCACTGCCGCGCACGTACGCGCGGCTCGAGCCGTCGGCAATGGTGGGTCATCGAGGGCAGCGAGCTTCTACTGTTTCAACCACAGGGACAATGGCTAGTTTCCCTTCAACCATCCCAACAGTGCCAGCATATCCACTTTCAGTTCATGAGTCCACTTCACCAAGAGCCTTGACCATCAAGAGTTCAGTACCTCACGAAGTTGCATACTCACATTCCTTATACTCCAAGTCTACCCATGCCTGATACTCTCCCTTAATTGCCCATTCACTATCTCATTCACAACTCAATGATTACACAAATAGGTTTATTACCAGCGAAATCAGTGAGCAGTATACACACTCGAATTTCGGCCGGACGGAATCTGAATCCAACGATGTGTGACATGCTGTGACAGTCCTGCAGCGACCTTAGAGGTGGCACACAGAGCATGAGGTTGGGCGGAGGTGATAAATCTGACAAGAATACGGCAGAATAAGACCGCGTGGTAAATATCCGCAGAGTCGTTGTAGGATTATAACATGTACATTAGTGATCAGACAATTTCTAAACTCGCTCGTATTATCACACAACAATGAGCCTGAGATACACACAATCAATCCATCACGGTTGCGAGCGCGTTTCGCCGTATCTAGACCTGTGCAGGGCCTAACCTGGAATATGCAGTAAGGGCTGTCTGAGTTCGGGCTTCGGAGTAAACTCACGGGGGGCATTCTGACCGCGATTCTCCAACACTTTGTAGGACTAGCACACGCTACGTTAGCTATAGGTAGTTATGTCAACATCTATGAATGCGGCAATGTGAACAAAGGATCTCACCTCAGTCGTCGCAGTACGAGCCGAGGGAGAGAAAGAACAGAAGAGAAAACTTAAGTACCAAACGTCCTACCACGTGTAGGACCCAAATGTTCAACAACAAAATAACAAGATAAGTATCGAGCTGTACAGAAAGAGGTATCAAGATATTCGTGCAATCTGACCTATTTCGGGCATCGTCATCGCCAACACACCTGTTGACTCTTACATGATACTAACCATCCTTGTAGCCAAGTGCTTGGGGTTTGTGCCCATCAAACCTGCAGTGGTGCTCTCTGAGAGGAAATTGCTACTGTAAAATCTGAATTCTGAGCACTATTAGCGAACCAGCACAAATAAACGCAAGAAGTTAATGCGAAACCTACCTCTGATTCACTCAGCCTTTGCAGCCTAGCAAACCTCAGCATAGTTAGACCAAATTTGACGGCTGATCCGCTAGATTTAGCATCCTGCACTCAGGACAATGATAAGTCGGACATGGGAGCACGGAAGAATGACTTCAGCGTATCAACTGCGGATTCCGAGCGCAAAAAGCCAACCTGGACTCTTCACAGAGGGGAGGCAGTGCCTCACCTCATAAACTTTTAATAACTCGACGTTAGCGCATAAATCAGGGGTCATGTCATTGTTCTCCCGAGTGAAAGTCGCATTGAAGCGTCCACCAGAACAATCATCATTTATCTTGACGGGGGAAGGCGCGAAAAGAGGGCCAGTTCGCCAATGTTTTTAATGAATGAGAGGTATGGACGGAGGCCCTTGCACAGGTGCCTACGCTAGTCGACAAAGATCCCTGAAGTGTGCACAATGAGATTTAGAGCAGTGACCAAGTAATCTGATAACGTCTAGCATCCTTCGGTACTGACCTCAATTGAGGCTGGCCAAGGGGGACGCGACACGTTGTCAGGCGTCGTATATACCGAGTCGCAGCAGAACCTCACAGTGAGTCCAGCATCTCCAAAGCACTTATATTTATATTATCGTTCACCAATATAGAATCAGAGTTCTTGGCCACAGACGAGACGACAATCTTGCATTATCGAAGATATGCGAATCCTATAGACTAGGCAATCTGGAAGAGTTTTTTCAACAGATGGAACCAGTCACGCAAAGAAGCCGGACGAATCGCACCTTGGGTTCAGAAAGGCCAATCGAGAACCCTTTCTTTCATCACCTGTGTACTCCGAAAGCCATAAAAAGGTCTCCGCTGCCAAGTGGAGTGAGCCCTTCTAAGCAAGACGACAAGGGAAGGACCATGCAGGCTACATTTTTCGGCTGACCGGACGTCGGAGCGAGCAACCGGACACTGTTTCATCGCAAAACGGGGATCGTTTCATGGACAAAACAATCCAGAATTTGCAAGTTACGACAAAGGACCGAAAGGCTGGCAGGCCGGGAAACGCCGCGTGTTCCAAATTGGACAGCGACAGTCCGCGACACCTCCGAACTGTCGGCGCATGTGCTAGGGCCATAGAAGGTCCTCGCCACCGGACAAAGGTTGAACGATGAACGCAACGTGGTGGGTTGTAGTTACACAACACAAGACTAACGTTCCATAACGAGTAATTTTCTCAAAACAGTGTCGTGGTACATAGCTTCATTGGGTAAGAGAGACACACCGCCACTGATAATTACCCAGAGTGGTATCTTCTCAGAATCCCCACGATTGGAGCTATGAGGCGCCAGAAGCTTTCTCACGCCGAACCTGTTCAAACGCAATCAAGGCAATCCGATCGCACAGCAACTCTTGGTTTATAGCCTTGTTGGGTTATCTTGAGAGTGACACGAAGCTGCATGTCACGGACGCTAGGAGACTTAAAAAGCGAGGGCACCCACTGCGAAATGCAGAGAAAAACCCCAACAAAGCTTCCGGCTCACTCGAATGTATCCTCCTCCCACTCACCTGGCTCCGGGGTTTTCCCCTTTCATTCCTGGTATGGCTCTTTTGCGGAGATTGCCGGTTCACGGTTAGCTTACCAAGCTTGCTTGCTTTATCTTATCCTTATCACTTATGAACGTGTGCCTTTTACGATGGCAATTCGGGTCGCGGCACGCATCCGCCGTGACATGCCCATTCGTGTTGTCCATATATTTGGTTCTGTGGGTCCACAAACTATTTTTCCAACAATGAAACAAACCAGCTATCATGAGCAGTGGCATTCAAACCCACCGCAAATCTGGGGTGGCACTGTCCCTAGGTAATTCTCTCACACTCCAGCACAAAAATTCTTTCACCATCTCACACTCAGCCAACACTTCGGACGGCGAGGCCGACACCGCTGGCGCCAGTGGCGGACAACCATCGGGGCTCCCGAACGTGACCTGTTTTAACTCTGCCGCTTCTCATCAAAGGATCTTCTCTGACCATGTTCTGGATAATCCGGAACACTTCTATGACGACGCCCCATACATACCGCCAAGAATATCCCATGCGGAGCTTCCAACCTATCCCGCTCCGGATCCGCGCGTGGGTAGCGTTTATGACCCAACAAATCACAATATCCAACAGGTCAGCTTCTTTCGCAACTCTATTTTTACCCCAGCCTCGAACTTATCCATTCTCCGCTTCCGCAGCACTATCCATTCGAAGGCGGGACTAGCCCTTCAGAATCCCACGACAGTGTTGAAAGTAACTGGAGCACCCCTTCCTCCACCTCCAGCCAACAAATCGCCCACAGTTACGATTTTGATTCCACATTCCAGCACGCCCAGACCCCACGACCTTCTCGTGTCACACATTACCCGGCTTACCGTGGAAAGCAACGCCTCGGATTTGAACACGCGCATTATGGGGAACTACATACGAATAACGGCGTATCCTACTACCGCCCGCAAGACTATCTGGTAGATAGCTTATTTGCTGCTGAGACTTACAACGCTAGCGCACAAGTCAGCATGCTATCTCAAGCGAGTTACCCCTCGACGTCCTCACAGGCTTATATCTCTACTCTTAATCGACCCTCGAATATTTCTCCGATTAATGATATTTCACCCTCTGTGTTTTCAGACACAGCTGCTTATTTACGTTTACAACTCGGACTCTCGTCACACGAGAGTGTCAGTCTTCGTTCGTTGCCTGACCCTCTGCCAGGTGAAAAGCCATCAACCCCGCTACCGATGCTCATCAAACTAGCGATCTACGGGAGTCCCAGCAAACAACTGACGCTCCAAGAGATATATACCGAATTGGAGAACCGATTTCAGTGGTTCCGAGACCACAAGCATGATCGAGCTTGGAAGGTGCGGTTGTCATATTCTGTGGCTCATTTCTATTTGTCTGACGTTATCAATCGGTCGTGGACACAGAACTCGATCCGACACAATCTGTCGTTGAACAAGGTCTTTAAGCATGTTCCCCGGCCAATTACGGAGCCTGGGAAAGGAAGTTATTGGCGATTGGATGTATCAGAAGGAGAGGGATACAAGCGGACCAGGAAACGTCGACCCAAGAGCAGGATGGTCATGTCGGAAGAAGAAGAAGACGGCGCATCTGAAGATGACCGCCCGAGCCCAGTGGATCCTTCCGGCCCAAGCCGATCCTCTGGTACTCCTGTCGAGGATGTCAGTGTTGATCCCGGATTACGAAACGAGGGTCATGTGGTTGGAGAAGGACGCACACGCTCTACAACCCGACGAGTCGGTGGGAGTCCGTATCCCCAACAGTCCCCTCGATACCAACAGGGACCACTTCCTGTGGTTACAGGACAGGATATTGACGCACCCGGACCGTCGTCTGTTCGATTCGGCCAACCTGCATTCAACTTCCCTCAGACTCGATCGATGCCGCCGGCATTGTCTGTCCCGTCAGCGTCGTCGTTTGTGCCCCCGTTGATGATGGCAACTGCGACTGCTCAGACAACTACCGGCTTGCAACTGCAGAACGTGTCTGCGTTTGATCGAACCGTACATGCCCCTCAACCTGCCCCAGGAGCATATGGTGGGGACCCTGAGGACTTATCTGTCGTACGACACATGACGGCACATACCGAACCCCGAGAACTATCCCAAAGGAGCGCACCGCGTTCGTCTTCTGGATCGTCATCCGGATCGTCGCGGACATGGCATGGTGCCCGATCCGGGTCCCAATGATCAAAGATCGAGGTACCTCTTAAGGCACGTATCTCACCATCTTGCATCTCATGAGCCCATCAAATAATGATAACGGTCAGGCATCGACGTCTCGTCACCTTTTACGACGACCATCTCTCATAGTCTATACGGCATGTCTCTAACGTTTGCCCTCGTTATGCGCAGTCATCTATCATCCTGGCTTTCTCATTGACATCGTTCACTATCTGCCTCGTCTTGTCTCTTTTTCTGATCATACTTTCATTTTCTCCTGTTCCCCCTTTCTAATTCCCGTTTGCTGCTCACCTTGCAGCCTCATCTCATCGTCATCCTTTCATTCGCTCTCGCTCTCTTTCAACACTCCGCTATCGAACCTTGCACATCTGCTCGTCCTCGCATCCCAGTGTTGCTTTCGATGCCGCTCATGCTTCAGTTAACCCTTCCATCCCCGCATCCTCCCGTCTCTTTCTCTTGTGCTCCCCGTCTCGGCTTCTATTTCTGCCCCCGCAGGCGACGCGGCATATTATCCAGGTCGCGTGCGTAATCTTTGACTGGTCGACGTCGACGTCGCTCCTTGCTAGGCATGTGCCATGGATTTAATTGTTGGAGGGGGTTGGGTGCGATAACCGCACTTGTATACTTAAACGACAAGCTTTTCCATATTCTCCATATATGTTACAACCTAGTCGGAACGTGAATATACATGATAGTTTCTTATTTCGGGGGTGCACGTCAATGCATTTACAAACCAACGCCCAATGCTCATTGCCATCTCACAAGAAACAGACAGGAGGTAAAAGAACACCAACACCAGCCCCTATTTTTCTTTTTACTGCCTCTATTCTATTGCGCCTTCCACTGTCCAGGACCAAACCCCCGCGCGGTTCCGAGTGCTGCGTCCACAACCTCCATCATCTTCAACACCTTCTCGTCCTCCCACTTTTTACCCACGATTTGCACTGCCAAGGGTATACCCCCCATCGCCACGGGGTCATACACTGGCGTCGCACCCGTATACATTTGTTTCTCGAGAATGGTTGACGTGCCCGCCGCGCCTGGTACAAAGTTGGCCGGGAGCGCGTCTTGCTTCGGGTCAACGCGTGTCACAGGGACGATACCCACCGGCGAGTCGATGACGTTGTAGAGAACTGTACATGCCGCGAGCGGTGCAAGCGTCGCACACCCACTAGACAGTGGTGGGACGGGTAAATCAACTGAATAAGATGGACGACAAAGCTTACCCGTGGGGGATGGTAGGTAGCGCTTGAACGGGTGCAATGATTGCGTCAAAGCCATACTCATCCCAAACCTTTTGCCGTAGAGTCCTCAGACACGCACATGAGATACCACCGAGACTCACCTCTTTGTACCACGCTCTGATCACTTTGTTGCGCCGATCGGTGAACTCGACAAAATCGGCCACAGACTTGGTCCGTGCGAGGGCGAACAGATCGTGGAAAACCTTGTCCCCAAAGAAAGTTTTGGCCGCCCAAGATATCAAGTACCGCACAAAGCCTTTGCAGATGTATGTGTGAACATGCAGCTTCAGAAGAGAACCAACGATTGTCACTAACTTGGAAGCTTTGGGCCAAGGGTTGAGAGGAATAAGCTTGACTCCTGCGACACACGGGTTTAACTTCAAGGAGGATTATGATTTCACTTGAGTATTACCTTGGGATCAGATTCGACTGTTGAAAGCATTCTCTGGTAACCGTCAGCGGTTACAAGCGCAACGAAAGTCTTCATCGCCTCCTCGCCTAGTTAGCCAATATCGTCAATAAGCCTCAGAACACTGAGTGATTTAAACATACTCAGCGAAGGAGTGAACTCTACACATTCATGCCCTTGTGATCTCAGCGCATTGATCGTCTCTTGCACAGCTCGAACGTTCGCAGGAGAGGATTCTACCATGACATCTGTTTCATTCGGGGTGAGGTGAATACCATACGTCAAGAAGAATGGCAGCTAACCCGAGAAGTAGTAGCCGAATTTAAGCTTGCTAGGCAACTCAACAACCCGGAATGGTATCGGAATATTTTCATGGGCACTGTCCTGTTCGCCAAAAGCGAGACGGCAGAACAGTTCACAGTCTTTGACTGACCTGGCTTCACTGTGAACAATGCAGACTTATTCGATCTAGTGCCCGTACCTTCCCATTGGCCCAAACACAGGTCGGATTGCTTCGAACCCAGGGTTACAGCCTGGAGTGAGTGCTTTGTCAGACATGGGCAGTGTGTGTAACAAGAAAATCTCACCCTTACTCCCTTCCCCGCTCACTCGACCAGCTGAAGGTTTGAGAGAGTAAATCCCGCAGTACGAAGTAGGAATGCGCAGACTGCCGCCGATATCTGAGCCAACACCAAGTGCGGACCCATCCATTGCCAACAGTGCGCCTTCTGCATGTCCTCTCATATCAGTTACACGCCAGGACATATTGATGACAAAAAGAAACAAACCTCCGCCCGAACTGCCCCCACAAGTATATTTGTCACTCCATGGATTGGTGGTTCGACCCCAAAGTGCATTTGAGCATTCAAAGGCGAATAATGTTTGAGGCACGTTAGTTTTCGCAATGATAATGGCTCCTGCCTTTCTGCACAGTGTCACAAGCTTTCAGGAAAATAAACACAACCGAAGGACATCGGAATTAACAGCAGAACTTACAAACGCGTCCTTTGTGGATGGTTTGTTTGCCCAATGAGTAAAACCAAGAGTCGCGTCATAACCAGCGATTTCATCTGCGCATATATTGAGAGATGGAACAAGTTAACCCCCCAAGAGCATACATACATTGGTCTTTGAAGCTCATCGGCACACCATGGAGAGGACCTCGCAACTTCCCTGTACGAGAGAACTCCGCGTCAAGTTCTTTTGCCTGCGCTTTCGCGCTTTCAAAAAGTACTGGGGAAAATGGATGAATGCTTGCAGAAACGGTTCGTTACTAACAGACCTTCTGTGATACAGTTCGTCTGGGCTTGAGAAGCCACCGCGCGGGCCGTGTATGCGTCAAGAACCTGCGACGCCGTCCACTTTCCGGCAGCTATCTGTTCAACGATGCCTGTAGCTAGAATCATACAATCAATTAAATTGCCAAGATAATGAAGTATGTTGATATTGTTTACCTGTTGCGCGCAGAAACGGGTCGTGCGTAGCAGCATCATATGGGGAAGCCAGAGCAAGCGCTTTGTCTTGCGCTGAACGTTTCGACGAGATGATGGCCGCGCGCTGCGATTGTCCGAAACTCCCCATAGTCTGGTTGGTGAGCGAAGACACAGGGGAAGTGATAAAGTCGCCCGACGTTCAGCGAGCGTAAAGGATACCCGACAAGGCAGGCAAGCAATAACACAACATTCGAGCGCTTTCACTTCCCACGACTTAGTCTATTTCGACGAATAAAAAGAATGGAGGGTTGACCCACCGCTTTCTAGCTGTGTGGGCGTCCTAGTCTGATTTTTCATGTTGTGAGTCTTTGCTGTCCTGTCGACTTGTTCTTAATGGATGGAACAGCTGATTGATATTATGCGTGTTGCAGGCTCGATGAAACAGGAGGGTTACATGTGTCAGGATTCGATTCCTACCAGATTCACCGATATCTTATCCTTCTTTAAAATGCCCAGTGGCAATTACCTTGGTGATTCCACAGAATGAGGACACCCTATGCTAACAAAATAGAAGTAGGCTTGCCACACTGGGGCGAGATGCCCAGACAGGACCAGGAGGACAATTTTTTGGTCAGTCACTAGTTACAACGATTCGTCCAGCTTAACGCCTTGCTTGACGTCTTGTTATCCATCCTTTGACTACACACGTGACATCTAAAAAATCTCTTGTTCATCTCATCTTTTCCTCGGTTCATATTGTGGCAACCAAGGTAAGACACTCATAGCTTGTGACGTCTTACTCACAACCACCCAAAGTTAATCTGACATCAGCGCTTGAGCCTCGGGCTCGATATCTAACCGAACTCGCCAATCTGAGAAACGAAAAGTCGCCGGGGACGATACCTAACTGTCAAACAAAAATAACTGTGGAAACGAAACCCAGAGAGCGCCGAGCAAATGGGAAAGTTTGACGGGATCCCGGAGCTGACCGGATCAGAAAACTACCATGAGTGGCGAAGTCAAATCGAGCATCTCCTCGTCAGAGAAGGGGTATATAATCACATTACGGAGGGAACAGACCCTAATGACCTTTCCACGTATGCCTCGTACATGCCCAGCCCACGCCGGAAGTCCCGGGTCCCCAAACCGCCGAGGGTGTTGAAGAAGCTAAAAAGTGGTTGATGGACGACGGTATGGCGAGATCTATTATCACACGCAAAATTAGCACAATCTCCCGTTCCTTTCTCCCCAGTGGTATTACCGCTCGCGAGATGTGGAATATTCTCGCCGATCTCTATGAACCCAACGACATCTCGAAGGAGTTTAGCATTCGCGATGAAATCGGCAGGCTTTGCATGAATGGGGTGTCAGACGCTCAAAGATACGTCTCAGATCATACTAGACTAAATGAGCGCCTCGCTCGAATGGGAGCTGCACCGTCCGATATCCACGCCATTTATGTTCTCCTTCGAGGTCTTCCGTCAACCGAACCATGGCCTGTAATTCGAGTCAATCAGGTATGAGATGCTGGAAGCAATGAGGGCAGCATCTTCATAAACACTCTCTACCAACCCCTTCCCCTCATCGCTCCAGGCACATTCACGTTCACAATCGCCACACACGCCAGCTACCACCCAACCTGGAGTTACTAACCCCTTCCGTCTCCGCATTGCAAACCGGACTCTTGCCGCTACCCAGGCCACCCGAGTCCCTCCGGTCGAACCATACACGTACCAAATGGCTGCGATTGCAGTGCTCAGAGAAGCAGTGCGGATGGATTACGAGAGTCGCAGGTATAGATTAGGACCGGAATGCACGAGCATGACCGTCCTCGCACCCACGGCATCAACTTCCTCCTCGTAGCTCGGAACCATCAACCTTGCAACCGGTCTGCGGCGCACCAGAAACAACCCCGATGGGACATACTGTACTAACTCCATCTGTTATAGGCGTGGAACCCATGGGACGCACAATGAGCGGAACTGTTTTCAGGTGGACGGAGGTCGTGAAGGCCAGGCGCCTCGGCGGAAACGAAAGCAGAGTTAGGAGAAGCGTGAGCAGGTTTTGGAGAACGATGTGACGGCCAATGGGATTCCTGAGGATGGTGCCTCGTCAGTGTGCGGGGCGTCTTACTCAAGCAAGCGACAGGACTTACTCCCAAGGGTAACCCAAAAGATGGAACTGCGGCGGGGATGGAAAAGGAGATGGTAGCGATACCGCCATCAGGAAGCACAAGCCAAGTGATCACTCTTGACACCTCTGTATCCACGAGCCCTGTAATGTCTTGAACGATTTGAATCTGACCGTCATTCGGGTGGCATCATCCCCTGAACATAGCAAAAGTAAGTTTTGTACCACCCTCTTACGTATGTAAAGAACGGATCCAGCTTGTTTTTCTTATTCTGTAATTTGGTACGCACAAGCACTCGAGTGAGCTGCGGATATTTACAAGTTGCACCCGTGGCGTTTTCGCGACGTTTCGAAGTGTCTGCGCCCGCGTACACCTTGATTGCTTTGGGCATGTTTTGAATGAAGTGTTATGCGTCCTTCATAGCCTCAACTCAACGTTGACAATGTCATTGATTATCTCGAATTCCGAACAGGAAGGATCGAGTGTCTTGTGTCACGTCCGAAATGGACCGTATTCGATCAAGTGTCAGTGCAAGCAGGCTATGAGGACTCGGGATCGTGGTCATGTTCCGCTTAGGGCAATCTGCTTGATGGAAGTTTCATGTAGGACGTTGTCCGTTTTATTCCATCTAAAATGAACGATCTTGTGTGTCTAGGTCACCTAACATCTCTCGAACAGCAAGGTCGAACTTTCTCGTCTCCAAAATTCTCCAAAGCCTCTCCTCCATCTCGTTGCGCGTTCCTGTGGAAGAAATGGCCTCATTAATAGCCGTGTGCGCCTCGAGATTACGCGCGAGAGCCGTTTTGGAGAGCATATGAATTATCCCGGGGTCCGTGGCGAGTGGGGATTTTGGATAGAGGAGGTATTCCATGTGTATACCTGTTGATGCTATCGGAACCAATCAGAGACGCAGGCATATCGTGAACCTCACCGTCGATATATTTCTCGCACGCGCGAGGGATCTTGACTTCCACAACCCGCTCACCTGCCTTTATGGCCGCCGCTAGCCTCCGAAGTCCTGGCATCAGAACACCCGTGCCGAAGAGGGAGACATGCCACAGATTTTCGAATAATATGATTGCAGGAATCGAGTCGTCATTGACCGAAGGATTATCAGATAGGTCGAGATGTCGTAAATTGTGTTTGAGAGCCACGATGTGAAATACCCTGAAGATGTTCATGTTGTAGAACGAGGAAGGCATCAAAGCTTTCGATCAAACCCTTCATTGCCAATGTCAGTGTTTGTGAGATCGAGCTTTGTTATTTGGCGAAGCGATTGAATATTTGTGAGATCGAAGTCATCCCGGAAGCGTCCGCCGGAAAAAGAGAGTGACCTGACATGTCTAAACCAGCTTGGGTTGCTAAATGCTATTGCAAAAAGTAGATTACGTTACTCGAAAGGGGAAGGTCAAATTCATACCACGCATAACGTCGCCTTGAGGCAAGTTCAATTCGTTAATGCCACTCATCGTAGGCCCGAGGTCCAGATGACGGAATTCAGCATCTTCAATGGCGATCAATGCACTCTCGCCCAGCGCGCCTAGAAGTATATCAACCCTGCTGTTATATCTATAGCTTGTGTGTATACCCCTTTCTGCCAGCATGTCGATGATAGCTTGGGGATCTTCGAGATAACCATTACCCTCTGGCCAATGGCTTTGAGCAGAATCTGTGGCCTCTCTGAAGCCCATTCCGGGAAAAATGTCGTCGAGACGCAAAAGGAGTATTCGGGTTGTCACTCTGTTCTCTATGCCGAATTCCGGAGCAAGAGCTGAGTACCGGAGCGTCAGCAGCGAAGGAACACGAGTTCAGGGACATGAATCAATTGGATTACCCGATACATGATCCTCGGAGGATTCATGAACAAGGTGTTTTTCTTCTCTGCCCGGGAGTGCCATAGAGGCTCGAGTCACATTTTCCTGTTCGGTGCTGTCCAGCTTCCTCCGTTCGTTGCCGGACATTGTTGGCGGGCTAGGCTTGCATTCGGTTATAACACTCGTACGCCTTGCGCGTTTTCCAGCAGGACCCATGTTATCCGAGGAGAGAACGCGAGCACAGGGACTTGATTCGTATGCAATGTTTGCGCATCGTGACTTGCGTCGAACAACAGGTCTCTTCGAGATATTGTCTGTGACGCGATTCGGATTGTAAACGAGCGCATGCACACTAGGGATGCCCATCGCAGACTGTTCGTCGTTGCGCTGTGTTGCTGGTCGTGTCGAAGCGTACGATGGGGCATTCAAGGAAAATTTTGCGTCCGAGACGGAAACACCAATTAAATGAGATGGCAGGGAACTTGGACAGTAAAAAGGGTTTTCGTAGTCGACGATCGGTGTTCGAGCGGGGAACATAATGAGAGAATGAAGCCAAGTTACTGGCGGAGATTCACAATTGAACGATGTCACGCCGTACCAGCGTGTACTTGCCCTGAGATCCTTGTTCCGCCAATCAGCATCCCGCCTTTGGGGAACATTCCGCCTCCATCATACCCGTGCCCTCTAACCTGGCGTGTACCAACCTAAATTCTTGACCTTGCGTCCGGGGTCCGGCAGGTGTCACCAGAGGATGACAATCATACCATGATTGTCATATACCACCAGGACTCTTGAACAAAGGTACACCAAAGGGTCTGTCCAGACATTACCCTAGGACCAAGTCTCCGGAATGTTCATTTAAACCGCCATGTTTTCATACAGAAACATGAGTAGCGCATACTACCTGACCGGACTTCCGAACTTGAAAGCTTGGAAGTCACCCAAGAATGCAATTTGTTCAAAGTGCCTCATGCTCCATGGTTCACAGTTAAGCCATTCGTTATAGCTGATCGGGTTCATCCTGATTCGGACCAGCATACGTAACGGAATGCTCTTGGTTTGTTTCGGGAGATTAAATGGGTTATTCGCTATACGCCTTTCCCGTCGTCAGTCTTGCAGAATGATTTTCGTTACGGGATACATTGCACATTCATTCCCAGACATAAATCCAAGGCAAAGGTATGTTGATGATCCCTTCATGTTCTTCCTTGTGACAATGACGACGCGCGACCTGTTGTCAAGTTGATCCCACCAGCAAGTTTCGAAATTGAAAGTGAGTATGTCTTTAGGTTCAGACACATTGTCTCATCATCTGTACCGCCAGGATTGGCGTCACAAAAAGCTTTTTAACGCCATGCTTTCCGGGACTGGGTGAAACACCCCGTCCACTATGATCGTCAAGCCCTCTAACAAGATAGAGACAGGTACAACACCCTTTCGAACTCCAAGTCAGCACACAGGGTTCGTCGTTCCCACCAAAATGTGACTACATGTATGTGGTACGAATATGCATAAAAAGTGAAATACATTGGAAAGATTCTTATTCTCGCAGCTCACGCCGGGTCTCACGGCAGGAGTGAGACTGGCACAGTGCCCGTCTCCCTCCTCTTTTTGCATCCATAATTGTGATAAATCTCTCAATTCAGCTGACAAAAGCGAGATGGCGACAAAGTCTGCATGACAGACCTCAGAAGTTTAGGCGCAGGTTTATATATTTGATCAAGAGGGCCAAGTAACGGGGACTCGAGCGAAACTCTGTGAAATGCACCCTACGTGGCTAAGAGATACACAGCGAGTCGGAGTGATTCATGTTCACCCATATCCGCAAGGCATGAGGACGGCCTCTGCGTCATTGTATAGTGCGAATTCCCAGCCGTACGCACACTTTGCATCTTCGACTGAGGAGCTGACGTAGTGACCAGAGCTCCCTCAACGTCATCGGGATCGACGTATGCATCCCTCCTCAACGTGCCCCTCGAAAATGCTGCGGCATTCGACGGTTTCCCAAGCGTGCATTCTGCAAGAGTATCGTCATTGTGGTGAATGAATGGTTCCACTATGTGATGCAGCATCAAGTTTCGTGACGTGTACAGGCCATTTGATAATTCATTGTCCCTACAGAACGCAAGACCCTTGCGAAAAACACCTCGAGGCCGACGTGATGGAAGGGATATATGAGCACTGTTTTGAACAGCACGTTCAAGTCATATCACCAGTAGTTAGATCAATATCTCCTCTGGAGGCGATCCACACATAGGGGGGTAGCTCACCAGAGACCATCGACGGATCGTGTTTCAGCTCTTCAATGCATGTTGCGCAGTTGATTCCAGATCCACACGCGCGATTCAGAGAACATATGCACCATCTTGCAACCGAGCCTCGTGCAGGCATGGTGATCCATGCGACACGGGCGATTCGTGTGCTCACGCCCAGTCTAATTAACGTCTAGATCCATTTCGGTGCTGCGCATTGGATAGCGCAGTAACACGAGATGAGCATCAGGCTACGGGGCCCGCGAGATATACACCTTGTACACCAGTGATATCGCAGGGATAGGTCACACGACTTGAAAGGTGTGTGGCTCGAAGGTATCAAAATGAACCTGAGGTCTGTAATACTTGAATTCGTCACACCTGATATTACTGATTTTGAATTTCAACTGGTCGTACATACTGTGATCTTGCAGATGGCTGGAATTTATGTCTGAACGACTGCCGAGTCTGACATTGAGCATAGCCAACATCCATTTCCGTGGAGTGCGGTTGGTCTAAACAAAACGAGACCGAACGCAGCGTAAAGATGTAATCTGACTGTTCCAAAAATGCAGCAAGTTAGTGAGACAAGTTGACATGAGAAAAAGCCGGAAATGCAACGCGGAGCGCATGATGTTCGATAGTGACAGCATGTGGGTATGTAGCTCCTAGCAGCGAGGAGACGTAATTATGAATGAATCGCAAGGCGACATGTTGTACATCGTCGAGGAGAATGGCCTGGTGGGCAGGAAACGATTAACGACAGGCAGGAAGCGAACATCATGCTGTGATAGCAAAGATATGGACATTTGCCACCAAGGGAGATCGGTTGACTCGCCTACTAGTCCCTCAGCAGACGATAGATCGGCGGATGTTCAAAGCGACAAACTGGAACCACCTGCGATACTAGTGAGGACGAGGACGCCACGCCAGACGCTAAACATCCTCCGCAAAGGACAGCAAGCTCTTCCCCTCTCGTTTCGATTTCTTTTTCGGAGCCTTCTTAACTTTATCACCTTCGTTGCCGCTGTCGTCCCCCTCCGTAATGATTCGACGTTTGAGTTTATGAGAACTTGTGTTCGACTTTGCGTTTGAAGATGAAAACGACAAACTAGGTGCTGTTTGCTTCGACTTGGCACCTTTCAGAGGCTGCTTTTTGTCCTGCCTTTCTGGCTCATCGTCAGATGCAGGGAGAGGTGGAAGTCCTTTCTCTATTTCAAGAGGGCGTGAACTCGGTTAACAAACAGGACGGGCGACGAATGCTACCTTTCCGTCTTTCGTTCTCCGCCTCTCGTTCCGTGAGATGTTTCCCAGCTTTCAACACGATCACTTGTGGTTTCTCGTCTTCATCATCTTCGTCGGCGCTCCCAGGGTCATCACTCGGGCGCTGTGGGATAGCTGGACGAACGGGGATGGGAGGTCGACCTGATCCATCATCGTAGTACTGTGGTTCGTCGTCGTCCTCCGTCTCTATGCCTTTGACCTTGTCATGGAACTTTTGCAAGAATGCAGGGACATGCGACTGGTATTGAAGTCGTGAAGAAAGTTGGTGTCTTGTTGGCTCCCTTGAAGCCATGTGAATCGTTGGGCGTAGGAGGTATCCGTTTTCGCAACAACTGTGCTTTGCCTTTTCCCACCGGAGGTGTGTCAGCCTTCGGCCTTGTCTCCCTCCCACCAACAACATCGCTCACCAGTGTACGAACAGATGGCAGAACCTTCTTTAGATGATCTGAATCACGATATTCTCATTTACATCTTCACTGTACTCTCCATCCCTGAGATCCTTCTCCTTCGACAGGTGAGAAGGACCTACACCCATCTCATCAGGTTTCTCAGGATCGCTTCTTCTTCTGCTGGACAGGTGTCTCGCCGGCTCTATCTCGCATCCGAACAACACATCGTATGGAAAACAGCGTGCAGGAACGAAATCCTCAGCAATGGTTTCCCATTCCCAAGACGCCCGCTGACGTCATTTTCCGCCAAGGACCTCGAACGACATACGTTGCGTGCTTACAAACTCGGTCTCAACTGGAGGTCACCCACCACCACGCTTCACCATGTCGCGACCTCTCCCAGCAAAGGAGGTGCGATAGAAGAGATCAGGTTCCTTTCTCATCGTGGCCGCAACTGGATTGTTACCACTTCTCTCGGTATCTGGTGGGCACTCTGTATCAGAGATTGTGATTCCTTTCAGGTGGTTGCAGAATGGAGTCCCGGGAAAGCACTGTTCAACGGTATGGCTGTCAACAAAGATGACCAGTCAGATGCTGCGATTGCCATTTCTGTCCACAGAGATGGGTTCGTTTTGAACTACGAGCGTGGCATTCCACTAAACCGTGCCTAGCAACACCATGGTTGAGATTCTTACCATCTCCGACAATGACGCACATGGTGTAATGATCGAACCTCTAAGGATGTTGGATACATCCAGAAGACCCATCGCTCTGAACGGGGACCTTATCGCCTTGTGCGATCATGATTCAGAGACGTTGATACTGAATTGGAAGACAGAAGAGCAGGCGTTGCTAAAGAGTCCTGACACGTGGCAGGTGATCAAACCTACACGATATTTAGTCATCACGGACTCAGTCGTGCACAGGACAAACCACTTCATGTTGTCTTTACTCTTGGAAGCATCTTGGTGGTGAGGGCTCGTTCCATTTGCATCTTTGAGGAACCCAGAATGGCGTCTTCGGCTGCCGATCACGCCGTTCTTCCTCGCGTTTATAAGTCCTTTGGTTGGGTTGATGGCGTGTCGCTGGCGCCAGATCCATCTTCCCCTGCTGGTTCTTCCCAGCCACCGTTATCGCTACTTGTCCGCACAAAGGGACACGATCCGTGGAGGCCGATGGAACAGTTTCAGTATATGACCTTGGATACCGACTTCATTGATACTGAACCGCAGTCCTCCCACGATAACTCTGGTGTTGAACACTACACCTTGTTATCTCCGTTTAATTTCGTCACAGCCATCTCGTCTCAACACCGGGGCCCGCTTCGATGTAGCGACATGGTTCATGGATCTTGCGGAACTGCCGTTTGGGTACAGCCCCCGGACTGGGCTGCAGCTGGTTTGATTGCCGTTGGTAATTTCGTGGAGTATATGCCCGTTCATACCTCACGCGAGAGGCTCGTCATTGCTCTCTTTCCCGGTTTGATGAACGGAGACTCGTTGGAACCGCATATCAAGGGAGTTCTCCAGAACGAGGGGAACAACTGGACGTGTTTAGACTATGACGAAACTCGGGGATTGATTGCGCTGGGCTCGAGTTTGGGAGAGGTCACGGTATACCAGCTGTGAACAAACACAACGGATGAGAAGTAGCACTCCTGATGCAGAACGAATCGGAGGAGATGAAGGAAGGTTCTTTTGCATTCTGGAATTGCTGAATTTCCCATGTTAGCGACCCACGTGTCCATAGTACGTGATGTATCGATCTCGTCTTTTTTTCCTTTACCATGTTTCGAAAATGTGATCTGTCTGATCTACGCAGGATCTCCTTGTGGTGTATTTGCCTTTGAGGCCCTGATAGGATCGAAGTGTCGACGGCCCAATCAAGTCATCACCCCACACTTTTGGGTCGTATAACTCCACAATGTTGTTGAATATACATTAACGAGGAGGATTCGTGTAATACGTACACACACCGTTTCAGATCTGCTGCTGTTGACAGCACAAACAATTTCAGTCAATCAAAGATACATAATGAGTAACCAGGTTGCCTTGCAATCCGTTTAGGCGTTTCCTAGCTCATCTCGCCGTCGATATATCCGCGAGCTGCCTCGATATCATGATCAAAATCAGTGGCGTGGTTTTTTTTGGGAGTCCTTCTAGGACGTGGGCTGCACTTACAGAAAAGCAGACCAACTTTACTCAACGGGCCTGCCGCGTTTGGGCACAGCTCCAAGGATCTCTCGGGTTCGAGATTCGGACGTCTGGAGAAAAGAAGGACGAGAAGAAGAATGGGGGGATGGGTAGCCCATGGATGACATGTTAGCGCCAATAGCCATGCTGTGAATCGTCGTCGTGGCTATATCGGGTGACGACGGACCGCTCTGTGGCACATGGTAGCCAGTCGTGGGTGGGGCTGGTTATTCCGGGCCGTAGCACACTCTCGTTCTGAACGCCCACAGGATCAGTCCACGCATGTGCGTCGCGGGATGCTGTGTGGTGCCATGGCACGGACGCACGGACGCACCGGCGACGCAGCTGTCATCGACGGTGAACTGGATAGTGTATGGGGGGGAAAGAGGACCGGGACGAGCCGGGATAGGCGAACCCACAAGCGACGTCCCCCGGTGTATGTACAGAACCAACGCCACTGGCCTTTCCGCGGCGGCGGACGGTGATTGCTGGCAAGGGGAAAGAACGCGCGGGGACTTGATCTTTGCCTCGACCCTTTTTTTCAAGGGGTAAACTTTACCATGACAAGGCGCATGGCGTGTACCATGTGTTGTTAACTCTATAAACGGATAAATAGTGCATCTCACGTACCGTTGACGCACCACACGCATGCATGCATGCGGGGGACAACTCGCAGGACGGTAGACAGAGACATGATGCGTAGCACAGCGTTGTGCTTGAGCCTGGCGCGGCGCAGATGAGGCGAGACGGGTTGTTGGTTGTCGCAACTTCACCACCGTGCTCGATGGTCGTCGAGCAAGTCACTGAACGGTGAACGGACATCATTCAAATGAAATCACGCAGGACATGTGGTATTCGACAGGGCGGACGCGTGTCGCAACGAAAGAGAGCGAGAGGGAACACTGCCAGGATCGCAAGACGATGGTGGAAACACGCTCGAGTGGGCCTGCCCTTGTGTCTGCGCTGCGATGGGTAGCCCCCTGGACGGGTTTGGTCCTAACCTTTGAGTGTGTATTCACATGGACGACAAGCAACGCGGACCGATCGATAACGCCCATAGATACAGGGTCGGAAAAAAAGTCGAGTTCCGCATTTTGCCCACTTGGGCGAGGCCACTCTGCGTACCCGAACGGAACGGATGTCATTGAGCGCAAACAAGATCCATACGATGTCTTTGAGAGGGGTGTCAGGACGTCCTGTGTTGCACAGAAGTCGATGGCATGTACATGTGCCATGCTGTGTCGTTCAAGTTGAAACCTGTTGGTTTTGGCGATCACGATCACTGTTACTCGAAACGCGCTCGATTATTGAACGTCGCATTTTGGTTTGTAAACCGTACACACAGTGACACACGCCAAAATCAAACATCTGCCGTCCTTGCCTTCTCTCGCTTCTCTCTTTCTCACCTTCTTTCCCCTTTCGAGCCTAATTTGAGATTAAATGAAGACCGACTTCACACGGACGGCAGAGGGGGTCCGATCGATAACTCAAGGCGCCCATAGATGCAAAGTTCAGTGTCGATAAGGTGGCTGGCGGGAATAGTTTATATGCCCGGGTCCGCAGAATGATGTTGTGGGCGAACTGAGAACGGTGTAGCCCCCGCGTAGATGGTTGGGATTCAAGAAGTGTTACGTTGAAGAAGTCCTCATCAATGCATCGGCGAACTGTGATAGCGTTGCTCGTCACACGCCAAACGCACGCGACTGCTCCAAAATTTGGATCCGTCGGCGTTCGCACGCCGGACGGTGGAAGGACCGGGAATGCCAAGTGCCGGCTCATCTGATCAAGTTCGGGAAGATGTAAAAAGGCCGCGACGCATCGCACCAAGGATTTAGCTCGGTGACGCGCAGAGATGTCGCGTTACTATTTCGCACTAGATTCGCTTGGGAACGCGACCGAGGTTTACCAGGATCGCATTTTGATGACCTGAGATTTTTTCCTTTAATGCGTCTTCCTGTGCTGCGCTAAATCGGAGTTAGATCGGCTTGATTTGGTATCGGTTAGGAATTACCCTTTGGGAAAATGCGAATTATTTTATTTATATACACCTCTAGTTCGCGATTGAATGTGTTAGCCTGTTTTTATGTTTTAGTACATCGACGGGCACACCGGCGATTCTTGAAATGAACACATAGTACGAACATTAATTAGGCGGTTGTTCGCCGCTGGGTCACAAAAAGGAGGCGCGAAAATGAAACCCGAGATTCTATGGCGTGAATGAAGTGGAGTAGAATGGAAGAGGACGGAAGGAAACTACAGGACTTGGTAGGGGCGTGTTGTGGAAAGGCTGGGTGACGAGCCGTGAGTAAGCCGAAGATTGAACGTGGTAATGCAGGGGTGAAAGCTCTCGTTCATTACCTGCCCTGGTTGCCGTAGAATGCAAGGTGGAGAGGCTGGGATGGCATGCGGAGTGTCAAAGAATGTGTGCTACGACACATTGGGTAATGATGAGGTAGTGTAGTTGTGGGGCACAGGGAAAACGCGTGGTGGGAGTTGTGAGGGTATCGATGAGCGTATGGTAGGACAAAGCCGGCTATCCGAGGAGGTTGATGTACGGCGGTGTAGTTTGCATTGTGGGTGCGAGGCGTACTCGATCAGCCAGAGTTGAGTTTGGTTATTTGAAAACGGACGAGTCTGCACCAAGGTCTCGAGCGACTGTGTGGACGACGCAGTTTCATAAATATATGGCGGGCGATGCATGTTAGTGGGCGTAGGTTGAACTAGTTACCATCTGTTATCGGACATGCCTCGGTCGTACGGTGTGCGATTGAGGGCAGGAATGAGCACGTTGTTGATTTTGTGCCTGGCACGAACAATGTCCGGGTGATGGCAATGGTGAGTGATGGCAATGGAAAGGGATGATAGCTCAGGGCCAATAGGTAGGGTGCCAGGGCTTGCTAAACAAGGTGGTATGGATAAGCGGGGAATGATATTTTACATTTTCTGAAAGGCCAAAAATGTGAGTAAGCAAGCGCGCCACCGAGAGCGACGGTAGTAAGGACTGGAGAGGTCGCCACTCTGATCCATCGCCTGTGGCAGACAAAGAAATGGATCCGTCAGGAGTCGATAGTTGAGGGATAGCAACGGGACAGAGTTGCCAGTAATAACGAGTGAAAATCAAAAGGAGTGAGAGGGCGAACCCACGGCACCGACACGTCTCGAGTACGTCAAAATTACGATGTGCATGCAAACGATCGCGCAACGGCAAATCAAAGCCACCTTAATGAAGGTAATCTTATTACCGAGCAAAGTGGGAGAAAGCGGTGACCGGGTGCAAATTCAAAATAGTATTAAGGAGTCGCTCGCGAAATGCATCAAAGGCGTGGTTGAGGTCGCACGGGTCGGATCATGATAGGATGGTTGTGTGGACAGTGGTTGGACGGCGGTTGGACGGCGGTTGGTGGAAAGCTGAGAAGGAGGCCGACGGGTGCGGGGGATGGTTGCGACGAGGGCGGGATCTGGAATGGTGTAGATTGAGGAGGGAGAGGTTCATGTGAACAAGGTTGAGATAAGGAAGATGTGAGTGCAGGACGGCACGTGTATGAAAGACGGAGGGGTGGCACGAGGAGGGGACAGAATCGGGATCCAAATGCGGTATGTATGACACGTGGAGATATCGGAGATAAATCTAGCAGACGAAAGACTGCGTTTTTACGGCAATCCGGGGTGCCACGGTGCCTCGATTGGGAAAATACAAAAAGATCCAAAAGAGGGAGATGAATCGGATAGGATCGTAAACACAGTGTCGTGTCCAAGGTCGAAAACACATGCATGCAAGGGCGTGGGGTGATTGATGATATGATTTGGGGTGAGCTGGAATGCATGCCAAGGGACGGTCTGGATCTTGTGGGTAGAGGGGAGATGACTCCGAGGCGAACAGCCACAGGAATTGGTTATCCTCTTATACTCGACACCAATGGGGACATTTGCCATACGAAAACGGGGTCAAGAACTGTACAAGGTGCGTCGTCTTCCACACTTGCCACCCGGGCGACCACTGCAGGGATCGGTGAAATCGGGAAATCTGAGGATTGCCAGATTCGGTGCGTGAGAAGATACAGCAATACAGATTTGCATCGTGTCAGCGGGTGCAAGTGAGATCCGTCGCCATCGGGAGATACGGCACCCAATTGCATTCCATTCCTAGCCCATATTCTTCCCCTCCTCCTCACACAACACCTCAATCTCATCGTCCTCTCTTTTTTCTTTCTTTTCGTTTCTTTTTTACTTCAACCCTCGTTTTACCCTTTTTCTTTTTCTTTTCTTTTCTCCCATCTCTCTCTGGACGGTTAGGTTCGCGTTCTATTTCGCTTGCCAAGGCGAGTCCGCTCAGAACTTTCTTCGCTTGCCAACTCGGCCAGGGAGGAGATCTACATCGCAGTGCGCCGCCATCGACTCATCGCCGATTTCTCGTTTCCATTCAACGTGACTTCACTAGCTACGCTAACACCGTCCTACCAATGGCCTCTTCGCATGCTCACCATTCGCACCCTCACCGCTACCCCCCGCACTCAAATCCCCACTCGAATTCAAATCAACCCACCCACGTGCCATCCAATGATTTTCGGCTTCCCCCGCTCAAGAGCCTCAATTTTCCGTATCGGCCCCTCCAGCAATCCCATCCTGGCCCCGACCAGCCCTATGCTGCCTTTGACGTCTCCCAGGACGTGAATCCGTCCGCCCCTTCCCCACAGACAGCCAACGGGACGTCCTTGTCAGCGTTCGGATACCCCACGCCCACGCCAACATCCGCCCCCGCCTACGTCCACCGACACCCCTTCGCATATCAGGGCCAGCCTTCATCCCAGCAGCAAGACCATAGCACCCCTGCTTGGCAGCAACAGCATCCGCATGCTACCCATCCGTCCACCTCAGCTCACTCCCAAACACCGTCTCAGGCACATGCTCAACTCCCTCCAAGCCAGTCTTCGTCCTTCGCGCGCACTACCCCCATCGTGCCTACAACCGTCGATCCCCCCAACACAGCACCCCCTCGTGCTGCCTCTGGTTTCCCTCCACTTCCAAAACAGCGCTCGACCTATCCCCCTCCATCTCCGTACACTCCAAACACCGCCCACCCATTCAACCCTTCCTATCCCTCGTCTTCCACCTCCACTTCCGCACCATACACCCCTTACAACACTTCTCCCGCTTACACAGCAAACACAACCTCTCCGACTTTCAGCCCTTCTACCTCCCCTTCGTATCCTCCCGCCCACTCCGGTTCTGCCCCTTCATACCCTTCCCACAACACATATCCAACTCCCACCTCCGCTTACCCTCATCCGCCTCCCTCTCCCACTCCGACGCCCACTCAACCACCGCAGGCGCCTGCGCATCATGCTTCATCCCATTACGTACCCCCACCTACGTCCGCAACAACATATGGTTTTGATGACAGCAGATCTGGTACAACCTTTGAGACCCAAGCCTCGGCTCACCCTGTTCGTGGACATCAACAAGTACAAGACTCCCGGTACGCAACTTTTGACTTGTGTCCATCCCTCCCACTCATCCGATTCTCAGCGATTCTCGCATTTCAGTCCCAGATCGTGCGCGGTACCCCAATGCTCAACCCAAGGTTGCCGATGCCCGCATAGATTCACGTCACGAAATGTATTCTGTTCCCACTTCCGTGCCTGCCTCTGCTGCTATCGATGCCAGACACTCTCAGTCATACCCTCAAGAGACTCGTCCCCCATATTCCCATCAGGGAGAATCTTCGCGTCCTGGAACATCTTACACCCAAGCACAACCTGCTTCGCATGTCCCCCCTCAGGCCCAGTCCGAAGTGGCGCGCGTTTACCCTCCAGAACCACGTACGAGTACTTATGGTCAGGATCCAAAATATTCTTACCCTCCGTCGCACACGTCTGAGCCCGCAGGACGCACAGCGACCAGCTACATCCAGGACCCTCCGAATCGAGTCGCCTATCCCTCTGAGGGCACAACGCGCCATCCACACGCGCAAGACTCGCGCAGCGGTTACCCTCATGCGCAAGAATCGCACGGTGCCAACAGAACAACCGGTAGCTCATACGTTACGGAGACGAGGCAGTCATCTGGATATGTGTCCGCGCAAGACACCCGACACGGGTACGCACCCTCTGAAGCATCAACTATACCACCATCCTATGTGACACCCGAGCAACGGCACAGTCAACCGCCTCCTCAGTATGTTACCAGCAACGGTGTCCAGCGACCTTCGTTCGGCGATTCGCGTCCCGTTGGCGCGTATCCCGTTTACAACAATGATGCTTCAAGGAATGGCTATACTACTTCCGAGTCTGTTCCAGTCTCAGCTGTCGTACCCTCCCAACGTCAGCAACAACCGCCTCCGCCGCAACACCAACTTGCGCGACCCAATGGGCCATCGCAGAGTTACCAGTCCAGTCTGTCCCCATATCACCAACATCCAGCCACCGGCTACAGCAGTTCCCCAACATCAAATTCTCAACATCCTTCTGGTATTGTACCACCGCATTCGCAATCGCAACCTTATATCCCGCCGCAGCCTGCCACGCATGCGTCGCAGCCAAGCCATTTATCTCAACCTTCACATGGCCCTCAAACGCCGTCCTCTGTGCATCCACCTACGCAAAACGTTCATCCTGCACATCCAGCGCACCTTCAACAACCATCACATCCCATTCCCCACTCGCAACCACAGCAACAGATGCACCATCCCGAACCGCCGCGTCCCGCTTATGTTTCTCCAGCTGATACAATGCATGCAAGGGAGGCGAGGTTTCCACTCGGTGCCATTGCCGAAGAGGAGCGTGAACGTGAGCGAGAAAAGGAGCGAGAACATGAACGCGAGAAAGAGCGCGAACGCGAAATGGAACGCGAACGCGAACGAGAGAACCAGCGGGAACGCGAGAGGGAGAGTCAAAGAGAACGAGAGAAAGAACGTGAACGACAAGCAGAACTGAGAGAAAGGGAGAAAAAGGAGAGAGAACGCGATAGAGAACGGGAGGATGTCATGCACGAGGTGCTGAAACATTGCACGATCCTGTACAACTTTGCAACTCGCTATGGTGAGTGGTCGTTCAGTTGCCGTCTCTCTAGCCACGTGTCCCTAACCTTCCTGGTATATGCAGCACAATTGCAATTATCAACCCCTCTCGTGCAGCCATCTGCGGAGGAACTCGCGGAGATGACTCACCGTGCTCAGGAAGTTGTTCGTCTTCTCGAATCCCTGCGATCACCCTCCTCGGGCAAATTGGCAAACGTATCCGCTGCATCATCATCGTCATCCATTCTAGCCCCCGGAACCGCAGCCCATTCGTCCATCACATCACCTGCATTCGGTGACCGCACGAGCTCTCATCCCGCGCTGAACGCCAGTGGCTCGTCAGGTGGGGCACCGATCGATCTGGACGCGCGTGCACCTAAGCGTCCCTGGGAAGAGACACAATCTTCAGGCGCCCTCCCACATGTTTCCCAGTTACAACTGTCGAA
>JBBPJT010000212.1:0-38572 GCA_038088895.1 Xerocomus potaroensis | reverse complement strand
CCGCGCCCAGGAAGAATGGCAGCGGGTGGTGGACAGGATTCGGAGTCGCGAAGGGTTCTTGCGATTCCTCTTGCCCCCACATTTCGATGACCTCCAGCGAGCTGCTGAACATGGTCCAGTTATCATCGTGAATGCAAGCAAGTACGGCTGCGATGCTCTCATTGTTCTCTCTGATCGCCCACCGGTCCACGTCCCTCTTCGTTGTTCCCTCAACGACGTAGTCGAGCTGAGCTCGCAATTATCGGGACTCACTCAGAATTCGAACGCTTACGGGCCCAACAGGGAGTTTTATATAATGGAAGTTCTGCATGACTTGTGGTCGTACGGAGTGGAACAAATCATCTCGATCCTGAAAAATGATGTTCAGCTCCCCCAGGGATCGCGGATTTGGTGGTGCCCGATGTCGAAATTCACAATGCTCCCATTCCATGCGGCAGGTCCTTATCGCAGAGGACAGAAGAACCTGATGGATATCTATGTTTCTTCATATGCACCCTCCCTCTCCGCACTCATTCGTGCACGCGAGCGGCTTCGTTCTCAGAAGAAGGCCCGTGAGACTTCAGGGATAGCGGATGTGGTGTCGTTTGCGGCGATCGGTCAAGCAAATCCGAGTGCGGATACGAAACTGGGTGCGCTCCCAGAGGTGGACAACGAAATCCGCCGGATTAGAAACGAGACGAACGTGCCCTCGAATGTGCTATTCGACACAGTTACCGGCCCTGAGGCATCTATCGAGGGGGCCGTACAGGCGTTCCGGAACTACCGTTGGGTGCATATTGCCTGCCATGGTGCACAGCACGAGACGAAGCCGTTCGATTCCTGGTTTGGGATGGGGGATGGGAAGCTCACCTTGAAGCGTATCGTCCAGGAGCGGTACACCAACTCTGAGTTTGCGTCCCTGTCTGCCTGTCATACCGCGGTAGGAGATACGTCGACGCCGGATGAGGTGCTGCACCTTGCTGCTGGGATGCAGTTTGCGGGGTTCAATGGGGTTATTGGGACACTTTGGAAGGTGGATGATGCTGTTGCGCACAAGGTGGTGACCCGATTTTACCGGGAGATGTTCAAATATCCGGACGTCAATTTCGAGAACGCGGCTGCAGCGCTGAACACTGCGGCTTTGGAGACAGCGGGGTCGGTATCGTTGGATAAGCGGATTGTGTTTGTGCATATTGGAATTTGAGTTTGTTTGACTGTCGTAGGTCGCTTTTCTTCTCTTGTCGAGGCCCATGCAGATTGATAATACCTCTTCCAGATATTTTCCGAGTCTGATCTTGTATTATGGGTTGTCTTCGATCTCTGTTATGCGTTCCAGTGATTTGATCTGAAGTAGCTGTCTTCTGTACGATACTTACGCTGATGTATGGTCCCTTTGTTTATTGACATGTGTTCTGGAATTTCTTGCGAATAGTACTTTTGCTCCCCCATCGGAATCGAAGACAATGATCATATTGTTTGGTTTGATTCAAAAAAAAAAAAAAAAAAACAGATGCGTCGTTCAAGCACGATCAAAAACTAGACAATAGGACGGGTGCACGCCCGAGTGTGCGCAAGGACACCTATACCCCGTTGATGGCGCGGGTAAATGGGCGGGTACGTTATGGAACTCGCACTTGGGGAACCCTCGTAACACCTGTCGTCGTCGTCGTGCGATAGCGTCGGCCGCACACACCTCCCTGTCACCTCGTCGTCGTCGCCCCGCGCTGCATGTCGTCGTCATCGCACGATGACATTGTGCACCTCCTCGTCGTTGTGTGATGGAGTGGCCTTGCGCTCCATCGTCGTCGCCCTATTGTGGCATTGGCCATGCGCATGATGTCGCATGTGCACGTCCTCACTGCGTCGTTGTCGTCGATGCGTGACCGCGACGCATTGATGAGAGGTGGCGGTAACGGTGGGGGCTAACGACGGAAAAATGACAAGCAGGCGATGCGGTGATGGGAGGTGGCAACGACGTTGGGGGTTGACGGCGCAGGGATGGAAGAAGGCGAGGTAGGTAACCACGACGCGGTGGTGGGAAGGGGCGATAACAAGGGCGAAAGCGGCGAGGCACGACAGCAAGCCCGCGCTCGCCCCATCGCGTGCCCAAATACAACCTGGGGACGCGAGGGGGCAAGCGCAGTCGCACGGGTGTGATGGGGGACAGAAAGTAAGGGGGGCAAAAAAAGGCGACAGCGGACGTATGGTGAAGTGGTGTGGTGCAACGACAGCAGGTGCGCGAGGGCAGTGCGGCGTGTACGACGGGGTGGTATGATGTGGCAACGGCACCAAAACGGGTGCGCGACCGCCCCATCGTACGTACAAGGGATGGCAGATGTACGAGGGGACGAGCACTCCCATGAGGGCGAGGGGAGGGCGAGGGCGGTGACGGCGACGACAGCAATGTGTGCTCAATCTATGCGGGGACGGGCACGTGACTGAACGGGGGTGCATGAGGTGAGGTTAAGCTTAAGCTTGTCGCACAAGGTGTAGGTACGCTGGTGCGGTACTCGTACCTGTACATGCGACTTCTACGAGGTCCTGATACCCGTGCAATTTTTCATGAAAAACTTGGTCCGTCGCATACAACCAGCCATCCTAGGCCTGCGTCAGTTCAGTTCGACAGTGGCACGCGACGAAATTGATTTCACCTCAAACACTCCGTGCGCCTGACCTTAACCTATACCCGTCCGGGGCCTGGGCTCTCGCAGGTGGCTTCTAACACTGCTAAGGGGGAGAACGAGATGCTCGCACGGGAGGGCAGCGGGAGCGGGAACGTGCGGCGAAGGTGTGTAATGACGTAGAGAGAGCTGGGAGAGAAGAGGCGAGAGAGCCCAACGGGCTTTGTACGAACCACTAGCTGAGGAAATCGCACGCGCAGCGACAGAAGAAGCTCGCAAGGCAAACCTGGACGCTGAGAGGAATCTGAAGGATGGTATTCAGCCCGTTGTGATGCCTACCCCGGAGGAGCTTGCTGCGGCCAAGATGCGTGTCCAATGCAGGGAAGATCATTTTCACTCCGCAGTCGCTTTGCGCAACCGAGACGCAGTTGCTGCCGCTGTCGGGGTCACCGAGATGAAGCTCCAGACGACCCAGTACCACGTGGCGAATTCTAAAACACTGTACTACGTATCGTTCGCTTTGTCGAACCCCTTGCTGGATGGCGAGGGGAGATCTCCCAGTGGTATGAACCGCCAGGAGCGCCACCCACCCGCCAGTACGACCCGTGGGAGCATATGCCCGTTTCGGGCATCGCTTGGTCCTTTCCCCTGGCCTGCTCCTCTCCCTCCCTTTGGGTTTTGGTTCTCATCCGTCCATTATCCTAGTAACAATGTGTAGTTTTGTTTGACCCGCATCGGATCGTAGGGTAGGAATCGCATGTAGATCAGTGAAAGACCGACATCGCACAGTCGCATCGCACAACTGGTTTCATCTGCGTGACTGACACTTCCTGTTTTCAACGTCAACAATTTCCACTATTGCTTTCTCTATCACCCACCGGATAAACCCTTCCAGACTTTAATCCCGTTCCTCGTTTGCTATAAGACCACTTTTATTCCCTGACGGGCGGAGGTGCCTACCATTCCGCCTCAGTGAGTGTCTTCCATCTCCCGCCGATCCCAGCGATCTCATCTTATTTCCTTCTTCGATAGCCCAAGCATCTCCCCCTTCATCAGATCCTCCTCAGCTGTATCCTCTCCTGTTTCTCTGGTGTTTCCTTGCTCTACACCGGCCTTGCTGTGTCCCGTGCTCTCTGTCCTCTTTACTTCACCCTGCCCACCGCCTTCGCATTCGGTCCCGGCTCTGTGTATTAGCTCCTGTCGTGCCCTTTTTCCCGCTGGTATTTCTTCCAAGGGCTCATTCTCGCACTTCGCCCTGCCTAGCTTAGCCAATAGATCGCCATATTCATACCATCTCACACTAACGAATCCGATTTCGACTCTGATTTTCCATCACCTTGTTCTGTGAGTTACGTGAACCGTGAATGAACATCTATTTGTGATCTTACTACTTTCTGCATTAATCTTATCCCGGCTGTTCGCTTGCTCGTTCTCTGACCATTCTTGTTCATTTCCTCCGTTGCATAGCTCCCCTTTTTTGCTTCTGTGCTCTGCTCTGATCCCTGTGAGTTTTCTAAATTGTCCCTCACTGTTCATTTCTTACCGCTTTTTCATGCTAGCCTCACCCGAGCCTAATCGTCTGCCATCCCTTCGCTCTACCCATTTGTCAGTCCTATCCCCTATCCGTCTCTGCCCAGCTAGCCTTTCCTCTTACTTACCACACTCCATTTCCACCCTTGTCTCATTGAAAGTCTTCCAACTCCCTTGTCCCCTTCACAACTGTATTACCCCTTGCTCGCATCACCCAATCGCCTACTCTAAACCCTTCATTCCGTACCCCCCATTTTCGACAGCTCCATTGGCCTTTCTCTCCCGAGTCTCGCCACAAATTTTAGTGCCTCCACTCTACTCACATCGAAACCTCTTTGTACCCTACTTGTTCTGTGCACACCTTGCCCACTCCGTCTTTCTTACTGTCTTGCTGTCCTAATTTCGTCTTCCCATCGTTTGAATCGCCATTAATCTCCCACTTCTGTTGACACTCTTTCAATGAATCGGAAAGGCCCTAACGATGTGACCTTTCAAGTCACAGGTGCGTTCCAGTTCATTCGTGTATGGTATCTTCATGTCCACTCGTTCCCTTTTCATGCAGTCTGCCAGTTGACACTCTCCTCCCAGCTATCTGAAGAGGATATTCGTGTTACAATCGCTGTTGGCGACATCTCTAAAATCACTTGTTCTGGTGACTTATCAGAGGATGGTTTGACAGTAGCATGGAACCATCCTTTCCTATTGTATGTACTATTAGATATATTCCAGCTATGTTTTCTTATTTTTTGTGACTATAGCACTGCACCTCTCTCTGCTGTTGTTAGAATTGCTGTATGCATTCTTTCAGAGGAACTTACTCCTGAATGGGACAAACAACCTTTGGGTGATCCATTGGTTATAAATGTGGTCAGTTTATTAAACTCTGGAAGCACATGGCAATGCAAGTTTCATCAGTTATCTTCTAAATTCAATTGTTAATATTTACTAGGCAATTTTCCTGGATATCCAGGTTCTACAACTCTGTCTACAACTGGGAAGATCAATCATTTGCTGGTAAGTCTTATATTGTATTTTAATTTTTATATAATTGAGTGTAGTCATATGTTAGAATACACAAGATGAGCATGATTGTCTTTTATCCATGAAAGAGTACAAGAACAAGCTACACAGATTTGTGAGGGAGTTCAAAAATCTGGCCTGTGTGAATACACAAATTGAAGTGAATCTGGCAAGATTGGACTTTTGTCCAATAAGTCATGCAGACCATACAAGAATCCTCAAAGATCTGGCAATTGCTTTTGAACTCTGTTATGACCAGTATGGAAGAGTTTCAGATCTCAATAAAACTATTGAGCTTGAGCAGACAAGACTTGATCTTTGTCCAATGGGACATCCAGAACATGTCAATGCTCTTGCAAATCTTTCAATGTCTTTATCAAAGCATTATGAAATTCAAAAGAACATGGAGGATTTGGACAAAGTTATTGAAATGCAGGAGAGATGGTTGAATCTATGCCCTTCAGGACATCCAGATCATGCTAGGGCTATTGGAAATCTTGGAGTATCCTTATGGGATCGTTATAATGCATTGAACAATATACAAGACCTGAACAGAGCCATTGAAATGGAAGAAAAGGGGTTGACTCTTTGTCCAGAAGGCCATAAAAACTATGATCTAGCATTGAACAACCTTGCAGGATCCATAAATACACGTTATAGAAGACTTGGTGATTTGGCTGATCTAAACAGAACTATTGATCTTTACCAAAAGTGTCTTGAACTTCGTCCATCAGGTCACATATACCATGGAGCTACTCTCCAGAACCTTGCATTGGTATTATTGGATTGCTACTACAAAAAAAAGGATCCCTCTGATCTACACCAGGCAATAAAGTTGTTCAAGGAAGCTCTGAACACCTACCCAGTTCACCACCAAATTTTTGCATCCAATGCTGCTCAATTAGCCAAAGCTACTCTTCTTCTACCTAAGTCCTCACCAAGTGTCCATCCTTCCCCTTCCAACCAACCACTAGACGAGGCTTTTGAGTTCTATAGGTTATTAAAAAAATGTGCTCCTGCAGTCTCACTGGATTTGTGGAATGCTACTCAGGATTGGGTGAAGGATGCTGAAAAACACCATCACTCTTCAGTCCTAGAGGCTTATCAGACATCACTGAATACTCTTGACCACTTCACATCTCTGAGCTCTTCATTGGAATCAAGGCATGAAGTACTGCAATCAAAAGTGGCCAGTCTTTCCAACAATGCATTTTCATGTGCTACAAGACATGGTGACTTTCAAATGGCTATTGAGCTCCTGGAGCAGGGACGAGGAATTCTCTGGAATCAGCTCGCCCGTTTCGACGTCTCTATTTCTGCATTGGAGAGCCAGGATGACGAAGGACGCGAACTGAGTATGAAGTTCACACGACTGAGCGCTGACCTCAGGAAGTATGCTCAACGGACAGGTAACCAAGACAATGCTTTATACTGGCGCGCCCAGGAAGAATGGCAGCGGGTGGTGGACAGGATTCGGAGTCGCGAAGGGTTCTTGCGATTCCTCTTGCCCCCACATTTCGATGACCTCCAGCGAGCTGCTGAACATGGTCCAGTGATCATCGTGAATGCGAGCAAATACAGCCGTGATGCTCTCATTGTTCTCTCTGATCGTCCCCCAGTCCACGTCCCCCTTCGCTGTTCCTTCAATGATGTCGTCGAATTGGGCTCGCAATTATCGGAACTCACTCAGAATTCAAACGCTACGGGCCCAACCGGGAGTTTTATATAATGGAGGTTCTGCATGACTTGTGGTCGTACGGAGTCGAGCGAATCATCTCGATCCTGCAAAATGATGTACAACTCCCCCAAGGGTCGCGGATCTGGTGGTGCCCGATGTCGAAATTCACGATGCTTCCATTCCATGCGGCAGGTCCTTATCGCAGAGGCCAAAAGAATCTGATGGATATTTACGTTTCTTCATACGCACCCTCCCTCTCTGCCCTCCTTCGTGCACGCGAGCGACTTCGCTCTCAGAAGAAGACTCGTGAGGCTTCAGGGATAGCGGACGTGGTATCGTTTGCAGCGATCGGCCAAGCACATTCGAGCGCAGACACGAAACTAGGTGCGCTCCCAGAGGTAGACAACGAAATACGCCGGATTCGAAACGAGAGGAACGTGCCCTCGAACGTGTTATTCGAGACAGTTACCGGCCCTGAAGCATCCATCGAGGGGGCCGTACAGGCGTTCCGGGATTACCGTTGGGTGCATATTGCCTGCCATGGTGCACAGCACGAGACGAAACCGTTCGATTCCTGGTTTGCGATGGGGGACGGGAAGCTCACCTTGAAGCGTATCGTCCAAGAACGGTACACCGACTCTGAGTTTGCGTTCCTGTCTGCCTGTCATACCGCGGTAGGAGATACGTCGACACCGGATGAGGTGCTGCACCTTGCTGCTGGGATGCAGTTTGCAGGGTTCAATGGGGTGATTGGGACGTTGTGGAAGGTGGATGATGCTGTTGCACACAAGGTGGTGACCCGATTCTACCGGGAGATGTTCAAATACCCGAACGTTAACTTCGAGAACGCAGCTGCAGCACTGAACACTGCAGCTTTGGAGACAGCGGGGGAAGTATCGTTGGATAAACGAATCGTATTTGTGCATATCGGAATTTGAGTTTCTTTGACTGTCGTAGGTCGCTTTTCTTCTCTCGTTGAGGTTCATGCAGACTGATAATACGTCTTCCAGATATGCCCCGAATCTGATCTTGTACTATACATTGTCTTCGATTTTTCTGTTTTGCGTTCCGGTGATTTGATCCGAAGTAGGTGCTTCTGTACAATACTCAGTCTGACGTATGGCTCCCTTGTTTCTTGTTACGTTCTCTGCGAGCTCCTACGAATAGTATCTCAACTATGGATACGTACGTCGGAGGACGCCTTCGAATTCATGTGTAGTTTGGACCCCACCGAGCCGTTCTTGAGAGGTTTGTTTGTCTGTAGGCTGCGCGTACATCAGTCGGGTCTCAGTACTCAGTACCCGAGTACCGTTTCGAAGCTGATTCGTAATTCCTGACAAGCACCTCGGATCCGTGTGGCAACTCAGTGAGATGGAAACTCGGTCACCGTGATAGATTAATCCAAAGACGTCGATTCGCTAGTGCTTCTCCGAACAACATGTACAAGAACGACCCTCAGTGCACAGCGCTGAGGTGTCTAACAATACAAGTACACGGAAACAAAACAGAACATACAAGCGTGGACCCGGCCCTTAATGACTCTGGGCAGAGTTCATCGCTCCATTCGGAATACCGAACCCATGCCTACGACTGCTATGCGCCTCACCGTAGAGGTCCCTCAGCAACTCGAGCTCGTCAATGGCCTTCTTGGGAGCTTCGTCTCGGACGACGCCAAGCAATGTCTTGTGAGAGACAATGTACACTCGTTGCTCGGCAAGTTCTCCCTCCAGCAAGTTCTCCCTGACACTCTGACGTGTCTCGGCAATGAACTGCTCGCGAGCGGCTTTGTACAGCCCATCCTTCGTCTCTGCCTCCCCGTCGGAATCATACCCCATCTCTCGCATGAGGTTATGGATGTGCTGATCAGCCTTTGAGCGGACGATGAATGTCGGGATCTTGAAACGACGGCAGTTGGTCAAGATGGCTCGGTCGGTCATGGTGAAACGATTGTTGAACAAGACGATGACGCAGTCAAAGACGTAGAGCCCTTGAGAGTTAAAGTATTGCCAGTCGGGAACTTTGAGCGTACCTGACCCTGGTACATCGTACCATGCAAACTGGTCAGCGTGATTGGGATCGAGGTAACGACCGATCTCCAGGGTGGTCTCAACGACCCCAGTCGGGGCGGCACCCTCGTCTTTGTTGCTCCTGCCGCAAAGGGCATTGATCAAGGATGATTTGCCACTGCCGGCAACGCCAGCAACGGCAAAATGGAAAATTCCGTCCCTGTAATCCACCTTTTCCTTCGCGGCCCGGATTTCATCGGCGGTGGGCATGAGGATAGGCTGAATGCCTTCCTTGAGCTGTTTCGCCACCATTTCCTGTTCTTCCTTTGCTCTCTTTGCTTCATCGACTGCTTTGCGAGCCGCCTCTTCGGCGGCAGCGTGCTCTCGCCTGGCCCTTTCCATCTCCTCTTCTCGCGCCTTTTGACGTCTGTCTTCTTCCTCCTTAGCAGCGATGGCAGCTTGCCTCGCAGCTTCTTCGGCAGCTCTAGCGCGCTCGCGTTCCGCTTCTAGTTCCTGCCTCATTCTCTCCTGATGTTCCCGCTCAGCACGAGCGCGCGATTCTGCTTCTTCGCGAGCAACTCGAGCGGCATGCTCTGCAGCCTCCACCTCTCGGCGAACGCGCTCTGCCTCCTCTCGAGCTGCCTGTGCAGCCCTCTCGGCCGCGAGCTGTGCTTCGTGCTCTCTGCGCCTTTGTTCCTCCGCCTGGCGGGCCGCGCGCTCAGCAGCTTCTCGCGCATGTCGAACGGCTTCTTCTGCCCGCCGCTGTTGCTCCTCTGCCCACCGACGGGCCTCTTCGGCTGCTCGTCGTGCTTGTTCGATGCCATGGTCGATGTGATGGGAGTGGTTTCCGCCCATTGTCCTGAAAGCGACTCTTTGTGTGACGGGCGATAGCTTTATACGACGGGTGCACGAGTCGAGAACCCACAACGCCGTGCTGTAGATACAGCTAGTTCGAAGCGGCGAAGCATGGTGAAAGATCTAAGATCAGATTAGCAACGTTTTCTTTTTATATACACAATGTAATGTGCTGAGCCACACTGAGAGGGGAAGGAAGCGACATGGCCGTGTCGTTTCATCCGCTCTAATGTCCTCCGCGACACCACCCAAGATAACAAACAAGTGCCAAAAGGCGTGCCAAGTCAAGAGTGGGAAACCGTTCAAAAGACGGAATCATAACCAATGTCCCACCAGACCCGACAATAAATTTGGTCTTTTGCTTCGATTGAGTTCACCTGGGGGTTCTCCTGCGTCTGGAACGAGGCTCATTGAGAGGATCGGAGGGTTAGCGGAGGATGTCGAGTCGACCCTGACGACAGACTCGGGTCGGATCGATGGCATGAACAAGAGTCCTTCGTTGGACTTGCCCTTTCCTGTCATTCAACACCCTGGCGAGTTCGCGATTGATACGCCTTCTGCAGAATCCAGATCCCCGTCTGGTTCTGTACATGCGTGTTTGGTGCGTCCTTCTCACCTCGTGGTGGCACCACGCCTCACCGTAACGCCCATCTCTGCCAAGACTATCCCTCTCGAACCTCACAACTTCTCTACGGACCATCGTCCGGTCAAAGTGGAAGATACCCCCATTCCTGTGCCATCCTCTCCAACTCAGACTGCTGTCACTGACGGTCTACCGTCTGCCGATTTGACGTTGGGTCAAGGTTCACCGATGGGTGATAAGGCCATGCCACTGCCATTCCCCTCCGCTATTGAGGAATGCAAAAAACACCTCATTCCCGTCCTTCTCGCTGCCGCACAAGCGAGATATTCTGGAAGCCGTCTAGATTCGGAGCAATGCCGTCGCTTGCTTTCCGACGATCATTGCATCAATTTCATCCGGAAAGCGAAAGAGATGAAGCGCCAGATGTCATGTCTTCTTTCGCAAGAGACGCCCGTATATCAGGGTCGCAGTGGGTCTCTTAAACGTGATAGAATTGATGTAGACGCATGGGTCCGCAACACGCGCACCAGGTTCAATTCGGTGAACACCGTAGTGTCAGACATGTCGGGCAGAGACAGTGACATCACTTTGGTTGATGCTACTGCGGGCCGTAAATCGCCCCCGAAGGCGCCCCGTGCCATGCTGCAGGCTATTCAATTGCACAGTATGGATGGCGCCCAAAACGGAGCGCCTGCCAAGTCCATAACAACTTCTCCCACCAGTGTGGATCCCTCAGCATCTCTGGTCGAGCTCGTCCACCAAGCCGTCCAGATGTTTCCTGCGCTCGAGTCTACAAGCCAGCCAGTCACAGGGACGGATGTGACAAACGCATCCGAGGGACCACCGATCGCACATCCATCGGCGCCTCCCGCTCAAACGCCACCCCAGATCCAACCCGCTACCGCCACCTCCACCGACTTCGTGTCCCATCTCCCAACTCAACCAGGCACATGGTTTAGACGGCAAGGAGGACCGTTCGCAGAGGTCGTCAATGTCGACCTCGAAGTAAGCGATGACATGTTTTACTTGTCAAGAGAACGGTACGTATCAGCTTTCCCACCGACGATCGCGCGTGCCTCATGCATGATGCCGCCTTATCTCCCCCACCCCCAGCCAGCCATCCACGGTGCGGATGCATCTACGGCTCTGTTCGATCCATGTGACCAGAACGATGGACACCGATCACGATGGCCCGCCGGCGGCGCCTCCGCTGGCAGACGCCGTCGACGATGCCATTGAGCGCCACGACTTTCAATGGCCCAAGAAAGGCAAACTCGTCGTCCAGATCAACCCAGACACCGAGCGTTCCAAAACCTGGTTGCCTCACACCCTAGTTAGTGAATTCTCTTTGCTTCCCCGACAATGCGTTGAACTCACTTTACTTTTTTTTCAAAAGGAATCGGATCCGCTGGACGTCACGTCGTCCGTGCAGCCTGGGAGAAACGTCTTTCGTTTCATTCAGCTATCGGATCTGTCCGAGTTTACCTTCGTGCTCACCGCGTCGCCCCCTCCTCCCGAAGAGGCATGGCGAGGCTGGGACTGGGCATCGCTCGCTGATTCACTTGCACGATCGTCGGATGACGATCCTGTGCTGTCTGAGCTGTCACGTATTCCCGTCACCGTTCGATCGTGATGTTGGTTTTGCTCTGCTGTGCTTCACGTAAGATGTTATACTTGTATCCATACATACATGTGTTCTGTGTTCCCTTTTCATCTCATACACATCTACGCCATGACGACAGACCTCGGCTGTGCAGGGCTGATGCTCATACTCCCAAACGATTCTCCTAGCGAATCTGGAGATGCGCCAGATACCTGGTTTCCACCCGGGACTGCCAACATCGTCTGACCGCGCGCCTGGCCACGTACAGACAGCATCCCGACCATGTCCGATTCTTCATTATCGCCGCCACCGCCATCGCTCAGCCCATCTTCCACTTCTTCTCCTTCCGAATCACTCTCCTCATCGCCACCGATCGAGACAGCCGACCACTCTCTGTAGACCCCTTGAATGTACGAGCTCGAACGCGGGAGCTTGTACGGATCAAAGGGAAAGAATGTGTGTAGTTCTGTAGACAGGAGCGCTCCCCCGCCCGTACGTGGCAACAGCGACCCCAAACTGGGATTATACTCTGACCGCTTGTTCGCGTCGATGATCGAATGGCAATAAACAAAATCGGTCGCCTGTGCGATGCGCGCAAACTGCATCACCACGTTGGACGAACACACCTGTGAGAGAAAGAGGGAGAAAAAGAAAATGTTGAGAAAACGAACGGATCGGACGACAACGCGACATGCGTGTGTACGTGCGATTCACCTTGAGCGGGTTCAAGGGCGAGGTGATCACCCGTTGTACAACGTCCAACTCGCTCATCCACTTTCGTTGACCCCGGTACAGCTCTGCTTCGTCATACTCCTCTTCGAGGTCCCTCCACCGGAAGCAAAAGATAAGAAAGACGGCTTGCGCGATAGCGTAGAACACGCTGTGGTGTGCGATACTTGGGGGTTCCTGTCCCGCCTGTAAGATGCTATCAAACGCGTCCAGATGGCTTTGTAGGAATGAGCACAGGACGGCGACCATTCTGCGTGCACCTTCGCGATTGATGAACTGGGCGCGGCTGACAAAGGAAGCGATGTAACTGGCTGCAGCAGCACGCGTCACGGTGGGTACGTCTTGTCCTAGGAGCGCCTTTTCGACGAGTAGTCCTTGGAAGAGGTCACTAAATTCGGGGTCGAGAGAGGAATACCAAAAAAGGAGGAATTGGGTATATCTCGATTTAAAAGTACGAATGATAGTCCGATCAAATATGGCCAAGAGGGTATGGAATTGAGCAGTACGCATGGCCCGTCCGGATTCTGGAGATGGCACTCGAGGAGTATCTAATGGGGAAAACAGGCCATCTAACTGTGGTGCGGGCAGAGAAGGTGTGCTGGATGCATCAGTGATGTAGTGTAACCGATTAAAGTGATCGAATATCAGCTTTAGAATGTAATCAAGTTTGTTGACCATCTCTTGCATATGCCCCATGCTAGTCGGTAGTTCGGATTCGTCATCCTCGAAACCATCATCGGACGAGACATCGGTCGATACGTCAGAGTCGAGGTCGCTGTCGTCGGCATCGGATTCATCGGCATCCCCTTCCTGACCAATGACAACATCAAATGGATCAAACTCAAACAAGTCGACGTCCAAAGAGTCATCCTGTTCAAGTTCTTCCAATTCTACCTGGATCTCAACCTGCCAAGAAAACTCAGTAGTGTTACGAGTATATTTATATCGATGGTCACACGTACATCTATTTGAAGGGCTCGATCAATAATTAGTGCCAGTATTCGGTCAGCTAGCTCAGAGCAGTATTCTGTGATGCGTAATAGATTCCGTATGTATGTTACTTGTGCAACTCGAGATTGGCGTTTGTGGGGAAAGCTTCGGACGAGAAGAGGTTGCAAAGTAGATGGTAAGGTGGGTACGAGGGACAAGAGGTGGCGTAGAAGATGATGCAAACGATCATACACGACGCTGCGCGTCAAAGGACATGTGGAGCCCTCTGGACCACCTGCGTCGAGGGCCTGCAACCCGGATTCTAAGCACATGGACGAGTCACGCAGGGTTCTGCTGGTGTCTAAAGAAATGACGCACGATAGGTCAGACCCTGAGCAACTTTGCTGAGGACGAACGAAAGATATTCTGGCCTGGCGCTCAGGAGCATGCCAATGAAAACAGTGTACGACTTTACGAAGGTGGTGCCCATCGTCGTCCATGGCAGATTCACGATAGCCTCGACCAAGGATGCGTGACGCTTCTCCAGCCTGGAGAGGACATGCGAGAGCGCGAGAATCCACAGCCGCAGCTGGGATGACGACGTCGCGCTCTCGCCTATTTTTCTTGGGTTGAATTGGTCGACGAGATCATCAAAGTCCTTGCTGTGACCCTACCATCGAGATTAGCTGAGTGCGAGCGCGAGAGCACACGAGTACGAACGATGAGTTTCTCCTGCAGTGCCTTTTGAATAAAAGAGATAAACATGTCCCGTTTAAATTGTTCGTCTTGCCTGACGCGAGCGTTTGTCGCTATAGGACGCTGTGCGGGTAACAGCACACCATCAGCATTGTGTTCTTTCGACTTGCCTGACGGCGGCTGTTTTGAGTATTTTTCGATGGTAATTTTTTGTGGTTGTTCCATGAATCTTGCCGTTGGTGTGAATGGCCCTGACTTGGGCGTACGCTGGTTGAATTGTGAGTGTGTCGAATGTGGATCCATCCTAGCGATGAAAACCGACGGCGAAGAAGGAAATCGATATATTTTGTATAACAAGTCCAAATTTGGTGTTATCATGCAAATTCAACTTAATCATTCTTCATCGCTCTCTCGCTCATACCATGTCTGCATTTGCAGCCGCACACAAATCCCGTGTCACGTCGCTCTACCGTCGTATGTTGAAAAATGAGCTGGACTGGGTCGTTCGTAGAGACATTTGGCGCGGGAGGGCCATGATGATCAGAGCAGAGTTTGAGCGCAACCGGTGAGCTGTCTAGTATGTTTCTGTGCATCCTTCCGTCCAACGCATGCATTCAAGCGATGTGCATGACCCAAGAGCATTGGTAGAGATTCTTCAGAAAGCCGAAGCCGAGCTGGCGGCCAAGCAACACCCTGACCCATATATTGGTGAGTCTCCCGGGCTGACCTTGACAACCGTTGACGTTTGTCCAGCTCCATCCATGCCAGGTGGTACTAAATGGTGCGTATTACATGGTCCGAGATTTTGTCTGCTTGCTCAACGAATGCTGTATTCAGGGAGAGGAATATCCCGGTAAGCCCCGAAGCGTTGAATGCGTTGGTTGGGGATGTGCTCATTGTTCCTTATCGGTAGCCAACCATTGCCCCCATATATGACCACCTCGCAGCAGGCCATCACTAGTACCCGCCCGTTGCCTCACTGGGATATGTCCGTCCGATCTGTCATATACCACCGTTACATGACGACACGGGGAATCAGAACCATTCGTGATCATAAACATGGCTGAGATAATGCAACCTGTGCTTTTTTGTTCTAATGTCGAGTACCAACCCAACCTCGTTATAAGCTTGATCTAGTCGGTCGTATTAGTATTAGTCACGTGTGACTCCCCAAAACTGCTTGTTATAGCCGGTCCAGCTGCCATGACTCCATTGATTTGGTCCCTTTTGATTCTCATTCTCAACGTATGAACTACCTGCGCGGTGCGGTCAGCGCTATTAGCGCGCCATACCAGTACTACAAGGATATAAACCCTTCAACCCTCACCGGTGCCATCGACATCATCGTCATACGCAGACAGTCCGATGACGGAGAGGTCACCCTTGCGTGCTCGCCCTTTCACGTTCGCTTCGGCAAGTTGCAGGTGCTTCGTCCTGCAGAGAAGAAGGTGAGTAACCCATCTCTCTCCTGCCGGAACTTGCCATTGAAATATCACCCGACCCAGGTAAATGTTTCCGTCAACGGAAACCCGATTCCGTATAGCATGAAGATCGATGATGCTGGCGAAGTATTCTTCGTCTTTGAGACAGACGAAGACATTCCAGAGGACCTTGTTACCAGTCCAATACTCACAGCGACCAGTACACCGTCTCAAGACGAGATCCCATCTGTCACCCTTGACAAATCCCCAGAGGCGTCGCCCACCGCCCCAAAGATCCCAGAGCCAGAGTTCTTGGACCTGGATGCAACACCTCATGACCGTCTATCCACCCTCCGCAAACGACGGCAATCATATTCGGCCCCACAGACACCCCCGCTTGAGGTCGATTTTACCCACGTCCCCGCAGTATCACCCCCAGAAGTTCAATATACTGACGGTAAGTGTTGCCTCGATTACGTATTCGCCGAGTCCTGGTGACCAGGGTTTGATGGCTTGTTTCAGATATGGCTCTCGACATGGCGGGATATCATTCTCCCATACATGACAAGAACAAGTTAATATTCCCGGAATCGCAGATTCAAGCCACCCTCACAGGTACGGACACGGAAAAGCGAATACCTTCTCTGCCGTCAAAGCCGAGCACTCCATCCCACCTTCAGTCCGCGTTCCCCACTCGACGCGTGGCATCCGAGCCTTCCGATGACGTCCCATCGAAACACAATCCTGTACAAGAATATTCTTGGGATTGGGGTGGACTCCCTCAACCTTCTCCTGTAAAGGGGCAGTTTACTACACATAGCAAAGGACGCGACACGCGCCCAGAAGGTGATGAACATGAACGTTTATTGAAACGCAGTCGCAGTATCCCACCAGAGCTAGAAGGAAGTCCACACACCGTTCGCTCGCAACTCCCGCATGTCGAAGGCTACGACAACAAGGTTCCATTGGAGCCACTCGTTCATCAGCAGCCCGGTAAGTACGAGGATGAAGGACGCTTTCGATCCGGTGGACGAATATCAGCGCGGGACGATGACCAAACCAAATTTCAAGTCTGGCTTGCTGGCACTTTAGTCGATTTCGAGCTCAGCCTCGTAGCAACACATGAAGTCTTTCGCGACGGAGATGAGATAGAATCAGCCAGTGCATTCGACCAAGGGATTATTGACTATCCACAACTCATAGCGAACGAGGATCTGGTTCGAGATGAACGACTTGTAATGCGATGGGCTGGCAAGCAGTACGTCACATATGGAGAACGCTCGCCATTGATGGATTCTCTGCATCACTGGGTGTCTGCTGCAAGGGAGGATCATATTGCTGCATATTCATCCCCACCTTCGTCTCGTTTGCCATCACCTTCGCGGACGGAACACGAACCAGTCTTATCTCCTGACGAATATGCCGGGCCGAAACGTGCAGAATCAGAACCACCCGAAGTACCTACACGCAAGACTACGTCGTCTAGCTGGGTAAGATGGTGGAGTCGAAGTCGGGATATTCACATCTCAGAACGACCGGCGTTGAGAGAAGAAACTGCTACGCTCCCGTTAGACCAGGTTGGTCTCTCCGGTTAATTTTGGACGAATCCTACTCACATCGTTCACAGAAACCTACCCAGCTGTTGTCACACCCTCCGTCAGCATCGGCCCCTGCCACCACACCCGTTTCTCTCCAATCACCAGCAATGAAACCTGTATCGGATGCAATAATAGCGAAGAGAGAAAAGAAATTTGCAAAGACACTGCGGTTATCGTCGGATCAGCTCGTCTGTCTCCGTGATTTCATGGTTCTCGCCCTGCTCATTTCATCGGTTTGACAGAAATTGTTGGATCTAAAGCCTGGCGCTAATACGATCACATTTTCGCTCACTACCACCGGTGCTCCTGGTTGCGCTGCGCGCATATTCGTTTGGGATTCGTCGGACCAAGTGGTCGTTTCGGACATCGATGGCACGATCACCAAGCTCGTCACTTCCTTATTGCCACATTAGGGTTACTGAATGTGCCTGCAGGTCAGATGGTCTCGGCCACATATTGACAATGATCGGGCGGGATTGGACACATCTTGGTGTGGCCAAGCTGTATACCGATATTACTCGGAATGGGTACAAGATTATGTATCTCACGTCACGTGCTATCGGACAGGCGGATTCCACTAGAGACTACCTAAAAGGGGTAAAGCAGAACGATTACCAGCTCCCAGAAGGGCCTGTCATCATGAGTCCGGACAGATTGATAGTATCTCTTCATCGGTAAGTTTGTTGATTCTTCCAGAGCAGCTGTTTGTGGAGTGCTTGTGTGAACAGCGAAGTCATCCTGCGGAAACCCGAGGTATTCAAGATGGCTTGTCTTCGGGATATCCAAAGGTTGTTTGGCGAGGGTCCACGGACACCATTTTATGCTGGCTTTGGCAATCGAATCACGGATGCGTTATCGTATCGGAGCGTCAACATACCGAGTGCGCGGATATTCACGATTGATCCGAGTAGTGAGGTCAAGATGGAGCTGTTGGAGTTGGCAGGGTATAAGTCTTCGTAAGTTATTTGTCAATTTCCGGTTTGACTGACCATGTGTTCCGGATTGACACGCAATGCTCACAACATCTGTTTCTCATAGGTATATTCACATGACGGACCTAGTCGACCAGATGTTCCCGCCTATCAATCGCAAATGGGCACCGGATTTTACTGATTTTAATTACTGGCGACCACCGCTACAAGAGTTCCCGCTACCTGATCTAACACCGCCTTCGCCTGCACTGAGCGCACGCTCGGATACGTCTACCCAAAGCACACTTGCCCGTCTACGTAATTTTAGCCTAGTTGGAAGCAGACAACCCACTCTTCCGAAGCCGGCTCCGTCACCGCCGGAAGCGGCTCATGGAGATGGCACTGTACACCGGAGCAGCCACCTGCGCCAAATGTCATCGTTTGAGCGGTTAGGTAGCCGATTGGTCGCGCTTACGCAGCCGACGTACCCCACAAACGATGCCAGCAGGAGAGGCAGCTTTCCTTCACGGTCGTCTGGCTCGGCGTCGGCGTCCTCGTCGACGTACCTGGGATCTGAGGACGAGGGTGATGTTGGGGAGGATGTGGAATTAAAGAAACGGAGTCGGCCGCGGAGTACGAGTATGTCGAGTATGCCTGGGTCGTTGGAGGATATGCAATTCGAGCTGGACGACGAGGAAGGGGAAGGGGGAGAGGAAGGGGAAGAAAGGGAAGAAGATGGAATGTATGATGGCGAGAACGAGGAGGAAGCTGCGGAGGAGGCGTTTGACGAAGATTTTTTTGCCACTGGTGAGATGCGGAACGTGCCATTTTTGTGAAGGTCGCTGCGAGCCGCACGAGGTTATCTTATCCCCGCCGTTGGTCAACCCAACGGCGTGACAGCAAGGTAGGAGGGCGATGAGATCGGATAGTCATCATTTAGAAGCACAACATTCGGTCTCGAGCCAAGTAAACAGTTGGACATTTTTGTCTGTACCTTGATGCATTCCATATTGTTGGCATATGTTTCAACACACTGTGTCACGAGTGTTTCCGCTGTGGGGCATGCTGTAATCCTACCAATTACATAGCTTATTACCCTAAGTTCTGCATGATAGTTGTATGTTTTTTCAGTTCCTCTCAGTTACGTTCCAGAACATGTTTTTTATGCGGAACAGTCTGCAGTACTATTAGATATATAGTGGTCTCGCTATGCAACTCGGGTCGTGTGCAGCTGTACCTCGGACAATACTACAATTCTCGTGCAGTAGTGCAGTATCAGGCATTGCGGGGAACTAAACTCTGCATCATCACCAATCCTGTAGATTACATATACTATCTTGAAACGATTGGTTACTACACTACAGGATTGTGCTCGCGGCCCATGTTGCGGTGCAAGGACATCTGACTGAGCCCCGCCCTCCAAAAAAATCTACTTTCGGTCGAGGCCGTGGAGCTGTGTGTAAAGTGATGTAATATGTGCCTGCGTACAGCACGTGGCGATGTTTTTCCGAATTTAGCGCTTCTCTAAAAAAACCCTTTTGCCCCTTTTGCAGGAATGAAGTTCACCGCCCAGTACAGAACTGGGGAAGACGCCTTCCTTTAGGCTGCCGGATACAGTAAAACGTGCTATAGATGAGAGCGTGCCAAACCGAGTTGCGAGTGCTGTGTGTTGTTCCTGTTGTTCCCAAAGGTGAGAAGAATGTTTCGACAGACCATTGACCTTCCGGTGTCATTAGTCCATGAATGTGTACAGGCACAGATTTCACGTTGCCGCAGGATGGGTGAACGCATAAAAACGTCCTGGCTGGGCGACATTTGTCTATTCTCACTCTTGAAGTTCATCTATCCCCACAATCAACTACAACTTTATTCTCCATCCCAATCTAGTTTGCCGGAGGCCCATTGACATCTCATGTATATCCCCCTGTTCAACATCCCTAGTCTATTCAACACCTCGTTCACAATGACTCCAGAACTTCTGGAAAAACCCGCCCACTTTTCCTTTGACACGGCTGGTGCGCTGGGTTTGGTGGGCGGGTACGATGCCATGTCTGCCATGGCTACCGTACACCTCTATGGAAACAAGCGTTGGCTTGGCTGGTACAACACTCCTGGATCCTTCCAACTCTTCAAGCGCCTCATGTTGTTCGCAAAGTCCACGCCACTAACAGATTCGTACTGCAAGAACGTCCACGCAGATCCTAGGACGCTATTTAAATCTGAGGGTACGATTAAGGGGCCCAAGTTCCGAGCTGCACACTCGGGCACTGTCATGGAAGAGACGGGCTACTTGGCCAGGTTGTTCATGGAGGAATGTGCGGCGTGGGAGTCAGAGGGCAAAGTGATACCTGGGAGGAGGACGCAGGCTGTTGGAATTACCATCGCTGATCTCGATTGTGAACCTGCCTCGGAGATGTGTCCTGCACGCACCAGTGCTTCTGCCGTTGTCTTGGCAGGTGTTCCGATCGCCGCCAGCCTAGGCACATGTGTGCTTTGCGCCGTATCCGGAGATTGGTATGCCTCCTGGCTGATCCTCGTGGGCATTTTGGCGAGTGGTATATCCTGCCTCATTCTCGGCTCTGCAGACTTTGTGTTTACACATCCGATACCTGCCAAGGGGTCGCCTGCTGGTGATGGTTTCCTCGGCTCAGACAGAGACATCGTCTTATTGAAGGGGTCGGAGGCCGCGGTCAATTCTATCACCCGTGGCGATTTCACCCTACGCTTCTCGAGCAAGTGCCACCATGGGCTCGTCCGGTGGTGCTCCTTCCTGTTCTTCATCCAATGCATCACGCAGCTTCTCCTCATCCCGCAGGCATCGCTCTTTGGACAGACCATGTTCCTCCTGTCTCTCGGAACCTCGGCACTCTACAACAAGTGGCTTTCGTCCGTGGACAGGGAGAAGATCCATCGCAAGGTGTTGTTTGACCAGGTGCTCGGGTCCCCGAGGGTGAACAAATACACTTTGGGCACGCGCACCTCTGCGGTGGTGTTTATGCTTCTTGTTCTGCGACCACAAGATCCTAGAGCACTTTTGAATGATCTGCTGCCCAACGACACAAACGTGTGGAGGAAGTGGAAGGAGACGATGTTGGAGCGGCTGCGCCACCCTAGCGATTTGTCCTTCCAGTTTGGAGGCAAGGTCGGCGGTCTGGATGCGTTTACGCAAAAAGAGCAGGATTTGTTGGCGGTACTTTATGAGGACGCGCGGGCGGGGTATGACGGGTACAAGGACTATGTCCAAACTGGTTCATTATGAGATAATCTCGTCAGCTTTTTTTTCACCTATATGTATTCCTCAGATCCGTTCTACATACCCATTCAAATGTAGTAGTTCCCAGATTCGAACGCTCTTTATGTACAACCGGCCTTGCGTACAGTTCTTATTTTATCACGGAGGAATTTTAGTAGAATAACATTGTGCCCTGATCGACGAATGACAACTTTTCATGATGATAGTCGGAGTGGGAGTACTTGAGAGTGTGATGCTTCTCTTCTACTAGCAATCATAGCGGACAAACGTGAGAGTTCGCCACGGCAGCTTGCAAAACGTCTGCGGAAAACTTGGCCACCCACTCCACCTACTAGAATTGGACACTGCAGGACTCCAGCTTATTCCGTGCGGAGCAACTCCGCAGTGATGTCGTGCAAACAGTAGTCATTCCAGTACGGACAATGGGTGATTGCAACCTGGTCTGTGGATTGTCTCGCGAAACATTAATGACAGTATCAAAGCGTGAAAATAAGCTCTTTTCGGGCCGGACGGATGTATCGACGGTCTGGTAATGCGCGCTCGACGAGAACAAGGTATAGCACCATTAATTTGTTTATTACAGTAAATTGAGGGGGTCATTTGAGACCGAGACGAGATTATCTAAGTAGGTGGAATGGCAGTTTTGTTGATTTCTGAGGCATGCTGTGTCTATCATGATTGCCACGTGGTGTGATAGTGATAGAGTCCGAATCCCGGCCCCGGTGCTATCGGAATAGCAGCGTGCCATGCCATGCCATGCCATGTGGCACTTATCAGAACAAGCAGGACACCCGCAGTACGTCACTGATCGTTATTCTCGGGTAGGTTTACTATCCCGCTCCAGCCAGCTGCCAGAGCCTAGGAAATTATAACCGACAAGTCTAAAAGCAGCCAAAAGATAACGAACAGTAAAACACGGCTTTCCATCGGATGTCACATCTACAAAGATTGCTGTGGCCTACGGGGCTGCGCACTATATATATGACACTGGCAGTTTCGCAGATTTACAGCAAGCCCTGTGTGGTACGGTGTACATTCCTTATATATTGCTTCTGATCCACCCCAATATCAATAAATGCCAACGTTTCAACCACAGACATCAGAATGTACACGAATAGTAAATATTGTACAATGCACATACTCGGAGGAAGCGACGCCGTACCTATTGGTGTATGGCAGAAGAAAAAATTAAATAGACAAAGTTAATTCATGCGCTCTGCTCAGTGACTAGTATTGCTCGGTCACGAAACATAATTGCTTGCATTAAATGTTGGTAGGAGCCTAACTAATCTTCTGCTGGAAAAAGTGAGCTTGAACTCGCAGCTCCGGGTCCGGCAGTAACTCAAGGACCATGTGCCACTGAGCGTTACTGTGCGGCGGATCCGATGACGACTGAGCCTTGACGACAAGAAGAATAAAGCGACAACACAAAGCGCACCGTTTTCACGGTGCACTTTGACACACCCCAGCGACCCTCACATTTAGTGCTTCGACAGTATGTGCACGACCTCCATTTCAGCCCGGAGTGTGTCATGGATGATGGCGAGGGGTCATGCTGGAGCTCGGTACCCCGGCTTTGACAGCAGTAGTGTAGTGCCGAACGAGCGAGACGATGGTGAACAAGGACTCTGTTTAGCTGCCACATCGGGTTGGTTTATGGGAGTTCCTGCGGTGTAGTACAAGCGGACAGCGAAAGGCCCGATCGTACCTCTGGCGCCGTATGTACCAGCGCTGACACTGTGGAAACGGGTGGGCTCTTACGCGGACGACCGACATTCTTCGCTCCTCTCGGGCGCCCTCAGCACGTTTGATAGGTTCAGACATCTTGTGTGCAACGACGACGATCAGCTGATGAACAGACACTAGGCGACGCACGCTGCACGGGTGTATCGTCCAAAACTAATTTCCGCTGGGACCTATACACTAGCTACGTCACACGACACGAAAGTAACGAAACAACAAATAGACTTTGGCCGGAAACTCATGATGTAAACAGGCATCGCAAAAGCTCGCGGAAAATGGAGAGCGTTGAAAAAAAAAAGAAAAGACTTGGTAGAGACATATTGGGAACCACCGTAAGCTGCTTGAGCATAGTGTAAATAAGTATCGCAGAAGCTTTCAGAGGACGGAGAACTTCGAAAAAAAAATCACATGGTAGAGACATCTGGCGCAACCGCCGTAAGCCGCTTGAGCATCGCGTAAATCGCAGAAGTTTCAGAAGATGGAGAACATCAAAAAGAGAAATCACTTGGTGGAGACATATTGGGCGAAACCTCCGTAACCTGCTTGAGCATCTCCATATAGCGTCTCGAGTAACCTCCTCTCTTGCTGCGTGAAATCGTTCAACTCCCAATCGGACTCAACAAACTCAAGCTTCTCCTTCTGGAGGAGTCGCCGCACAACCGTTTCCTTCCATTGTCTCCAGACCTTGGTGTCATTGGGAAGCAATTCGTCCAGAAGTTTGGTCGGTTCTTTGGGTTGAAGAACGAGGAGAGTAAAGATCACCATGGCCGTACGCGTACCCAAAGTGTACTTGGTCAAAATGGGTTTCTCGAGTACGTTATTCAGTAAGATTTCGGTTTGGATTTTCTCCTTGTCCAAGGAAGAGAGCCACGAATTGTAAATCCAAGATACGGCAAGCGAACTGACGAACATGATTTGACCGAACAAAGTGCCCTGCGGGACAAGAAGTAGCTGGGCGATAAACTGGATGGTGAGAAGGGCGGAACACCATCCGATGTTTCGATACTGGGGTTCGCTGGAGAAGCTGAGCAAATACCTGCCACGTGTGACAGAGTTTACGGCACCCTCATCGCCCTTAAGGAGGACAATCTCTCTATCGCCGCCGAGTATGCCATCCCCAGCAGGAGACCCCTTGGCGGGTTCTGGGTGGGTGAAAACAAACTTCGCTGAGCCGATAACGAGACAAGAGATCCCACTCGCGAGAATACCCAAGAGGATGAGAGAGAACGAATACCAATCCTCAACGACAGCACATGCAGCGCAGGTGCCAAGACTGACGGAGATAGGGATGCTGGCGAAGACAGCGGAAGAGACGTTGAGGTGCTTGAGGAATGTTTGAGGTGCAGGGGCATAATCGAGCTCGGCAATCGTGACCCCGATTGACTGTGTTTTCCTCCCTTCGACGATCTGTCCTCTCAGAGAAGCACATTCTTTCACAAAGAGAGCGGCCAGGTGGCCTGTCTGCTCGATGATGGTACCAGAATGGGCAGCTAGAAATTTGGGGCCCTTCCAGGCGTCAAACTCGAACAACGTGGCAGGGTCGGTGTGAACGCCAGGGAAGAAACCGTCAAAAAATCTTGATTTTGCGAGAAGGCCGTATCGCCTGGCGATCTGGTATGATCCAGGCGAGTTGTACCAACCCAACCATTGCCTGTTCTCATAAACATGGACGGTGGCCATGGCAGACACAGCCTCATCCCCACCAAAGACACCAGCGACACCTGCGGTATCCAAAGTGAATTTAGACTTGTCAAGCGGGAGTGTACGGGAAACCGTCGAACGACGGTCGAGGATGCTAGAGATGTTGGGGATGAACATGTGAGTGGAGGGTAGAGGGAGACGGAAGAGAGACGAACAAAGACACAATGCTGGAAGCAATGGAATTCATGGGAAGCGATGGGCGTCAAAGCGTCGAGTTTTAGGTCTCAAGATATTGGGAAATTCTATTCAGAAGTGGAAGTATGGCGGAGCAAGACGGGCAGCACAGGATCTTAGTTACTGAGGTTCCTTCCGTCGTCCAAAGTAATGTCTTATACCCTGCGTCCTTGGCCAGCTCTACAGCATGCAGCTGAAGGCTGTGCGGTTGAGTTCAACCACATTACATCATCATCTTCTCTTTAACTTGGCATAGCGGGACCACGTTGGCTCTCGAGACGCTCCAATCAGTTGGGAGCGTATCAAGGATAATGCCACCAAGCTTGCCACTCGCTGTTCGTTGGCCATTTTTAAGAACAGCACTCCCCTCCAGTAGAACTATGGCGTGCGGCCACAAGGTAGGTTACCTGGGGACCCTGCATTCAGACTTCAATGTCCGTAAAATGACAATTTGAGCCCGGAACATCGCACAGGAATAGTGCTATACCCGTCGACCTTTTTGACGTACTCACAATGCCCTGAGGTCGTTCCTAGAATAGAAACACATAGAAAATGCTCTCAAGCTTAAAACAGCAATAATGACAACTTAGGTCTATTACTCATCCTTGTGGTGAGTGTTCTGTGGCAAAATGACTGGGATCAAGTAATGGTGGGGTGATCGTCGTGAACCCATCTCCCTTCACCGATATATCATTCGAAATGAAAATACATTCGAAATGTCACGGCAAGGATCATAAAAGCGTAGGATCGCCGCGGGACCTGATGATGCGTCTATCGGCTGAGCCACGGGTAGATGCAATGGATTTGTTTTTACTTCACAGTTTCATAGCGTCATTGGGCACTTGAGACACGCTAAAACAATCGTAGGGTGTGGGCACTGGGCACGATCCACCTTGCTGTTTCAACGTGTCCCAGTGCTGTGCCATCACGCAATACCCGATTGAGGAGTGCCTCTGAAAGGCAGTGAGTGACGTTCGGCTCCCTTAGCGCTATATCATGGTGTGTACTCACGATCGCACAAGACTGGAATGATAAACTACGAGACGGTTGAAGGGATTCCGTACGACAAGAACCCATCTGGTATGGTATTTGGTACGTGTAGCACTATTACTATGGAAGGCCTTTGTACACCTATTGAGAAAGTGTTAGTAACTCGTAGTTTGTGGCTTACGCCCAAGCAAAACAGAAAGAGACCATCACAATGGGATGTAGCTATTTGCGTGCTCGAAATATGATCAAGAGCCCTTCAACGAGTCAGTGGCAGTTCTCAGAATATTGCGGCGTTTGTCCCTTCCATCTCAGAACCAAGAGGCCCTGGAACTCGTGTCTTCTACTAGTCCTGGCCGATCAACTGTCTGGTTAGTGCTACACAAAATGAATGTTCATTGGAATACTCGACCTATGTATTTCCGCAGGAATGGGCTTGGGCTTGTCTAGGGATCTCTACATGCACCGCAAAGTCCTGAGCTTTAAAATTTGCATTTCATTCCAGAAAGATAGGATTGTTTTGATTCTGTAGGTCTTCCCTCTTCCAGGAGAGCCATGCAGAAGTGATGCGGCGAGGATCGTCAAGAGTTCTGTACAGTAGCGCGTACTCCTGCACGAATCGTTGATGGTTTTCGATTAGAAAGTTGTGTTGCTCCTGTACTTCTTTCGTGACGGCGATCACAGCAGGTAGAGCGTAGTCTGCATTGCATGTAGCACAGGTTGACAACCATTGGTTGATGTCCAACAGAGTCCGTTCTATGTCAAGGCGATCGTCTTGCAATCGGGTGCAATGATCAAGGGACAGATGCTCTCGAAAAGCGTTCCAGAGTGGCGCCACAGGAAAACCATTCACGATGAGGAGATAAAGTAAAAAGCAGAGCTGCGCAGGGGTGTAATGGGAATGCATGCGCATCCTGAAGCGTGAACATGGCTTCAATTCCATCATTAAACAACCCAGGGTGTTTTGCAGTGTCTTGAAAAGATGGTAATAATTCTCGTTCGACTGTGCGTAAATCATCGAAAGAAACTGCTGGTCGGTGCAATAACAGACATCAAAAGTAAAACAAATCACAGACTGTGGGTGAAATGCTTTCGATTCACATTACTTTATCTCCCTTCATACATCACGTTGCCTTCTTTCGAATGACACCACAGCAATAGTGTTCAAGAAATTCATTTTCTTTTAGTGGACAATTTGGGTTGAATGAATGCAACACGAATTGTCGATAGTATTCTTCGTAACGTAGATCGTGCAACGCATCCGCCCGGAGAAAGTAGCGATCGAGTTGAGAACCATGCGATGTCCGCCTTGACGATCTGCAGAATTGAGAAATGTTGTGATTTGGGAGATGGATGGGTGAATGTTCGATGGCGGGCTCTTTGCGCGTCGTCTCGAAACTCAAGATTCTCCATGCGCTTTCTAGAGCGGAAAGATATCTCGCTTTTTGATAATCCGCAATCTCATTTCTTTGTTTTAGATGCTGAGCTTCGCCATTTTCACGGACAATGGCGTAGAAAGCTGTATCGGGGCCCTTGAAAAGATATTTATAAAGATATGCAAAGACTTTTGCGAATGAGATCTCGAAGTGAAAATGGCAGCCGGCTGCTCGGATTAGTGCAGGACAATGCGGCACAACCAAAAGATCTTCAGTTGTTCTTCTTCGCCACTGAACATGTCCTGCATCATCTATTGTGGTGCGCGGAGTGGCCATCAGGAATTTTACAAGAATCTATTTTGGCTAATTTCAACTAATTTCAGCTACTTTTGACTAATTTTGACTAATTTCACTCAAAATTAGCTACAATTAGCTAACATTAGCCGAAATTAGCCGAAATTAGTTGAAATTAGATTTTTGTAAAATTCCTGATGTGACAACATGCGGAAAGCCATCAATACACTTCCCGTTTCTGATACACCTGCTTTCCACTCGAGTGAGATGATTGGAATGGTGTGTCATATATCGGACGACTTGAACCCACAGCCTTTTGTTGTTTTGAGGGAGTTCCGCGCTAATGATATTATCAAGAGCATGACAAGGTGGCTCTGGGGCAACCCGATAATCGTTCATTACACGACGCGTTACCAGCAAAGATGGCGGCGTTCACCTTGGAGATAATATGTGCATGAGAAAATCTCATCTTTGAAACTCGATCACTTTAATCAAATATACTTTCATAGCGAAGTTGTTGTGCAGAATAGAAAGTACCTTGTCCAATCACAATGGCTATTTGGTAATCGACTATCGTACACCCTGAGCCACCATTCCACGCGCTGGATGATGTCGTTGCTTCGAGATCAAGTGCTCAGATATATGACCCACCATTCGTATCCTCTCACGCGTTCCGAGAGTAGATGCAACAGAAATGGGAAATACACATGTGGTTTCCCACATGTCATCACTCCTTGCGCAACAATAGACGATGCCGAACATATTCAGTGGCGAAGAAGAACGCCGCACTATCCGACTTTGAAATCGCATTCACCGCAGAAGTGTTCACGTATTTGTACAAATATCTTTTCAAGGGACACGCTACTGCCTTCTATGCCATCGCTCACGAGAATGAGAGTGCTCAGAATCAAGAAGAGGTGAACGAGATTGCGAATTATCAGAAAGCAAAATATCCTTCTGCACCTGAAAGCGCGTGAGAATTTTACGAGCAAAGACCCCGCCGTCGAATATCTTCCAATCCATCGCTCAAATCAAATCACAATATATCTCAGTTTCGCAGATCGTCAGAGCGGACCTCCCATGCTTCTCAACCCGACCGTTATTTCCCACGCGCCGACGCACTGCATGCTCTACGCTACGAGGAATACTATCAGTAGTTTGTCTTGCATTGCTTTGACGTAAATCGTCTACTCAAAGAAAACGAATTCCTTGAACACTATTACGATGAGGTCGTTCAAAAGAAAGCAACACGACGTGTGAGAGGTGACAAAGTAACGTACATTGAGAGTGTTTCACTCACCGTGGGTGATTTGTTTTACCTTCACTGTCTCTTATTGCGCCATTCAGCGACATCTTTCGATGACTTGCGGACTGTCGAAGGATAGTTGCTACCCTCTTTTCAAGATGCTGCGAAACGACTTGGATTATTTGACGACGAATATGTTTGGCCTTGAGGATACACACACTCCCCATCACACGCCAACACAACTCCGCTTCCTGTTTCATCTCCTGATCGTGAACGGATTTCCCGCCCTTCCGCTCTGGAACAGATTCAAGGGATGTCTGTCTCTCGATCATCGCACGCGATTGCAAGACGAACGCCTTGGAATAGAACGCACACTTTTCGACGTCAATCAATTACTATCTACATGTACTAACTCAAACGCTGACTACGGTTTACCTTCCGCGATCACTGCGACGAAAGAAGTGTATAAGCAACAATCATTTTGATCGAAAATCAACAACGCTTTCCCGAAGAACACACTCTTCCGTCGCAATTTCTGAACGAAGAGCAGACATCTCTATTTCGGTTCATTTCTTTCAACATATTCACCAACGCACCACCATTCACCTCAGCGTTTCTACACGGTCAACCGGGAAGAGGAAGACGTTTCTCATTAAAACTATTCTTTCATTTCTAAGATCGCATTTGAAAATCGTTCTCATCGTCGGCACCAGTGCGCTGTGTGAAATCGCCTTCGAAGGAGGACAAACGGCACATCACATGTTTTCAATTCATGTTACCGACGACAATGATAATGTACAATCGACGTTGTCCATTCACCCCATGCACGCGGATCTCATTCGTAAAGCGTACGCAATCATTTAGGATGAACTGCCCATGGCGAACAAAGTGACATGGGAATCCGTTCATGACTTATGTTGCTCTTTACAATAAGTATCGGGATCGACACCAATAGAAATGGCGAGTCCCTTCACTGTGGTTCTGGCTTAGTTGCACTGAGAGATAACCCACTCCATGGAGTCCTGTGATATGTATCTCTTGACCGTCAACGTTTATCTGGAAGTCACGTGCAACTGCGAGTCGAAAGTGATCAACCTTTCACACAACAGGCCACCTTCCGATGAAGACCGAGTCTGAGACTCCGCAGACGCCAGCCCCGGCACAAACGCAACCTGCCACGCAGTACACTGCGCAGTGGGGTACAGCACGTGGGTAGCAGCTCCCCGTTCCTTAGGATTGTTCTCATAAAGTCTGCTCAGACATCCCAATCGACCCAGCACTCCAGCAACAGTCTCAAATTTCTTCGTGGGTCCTTGATGCTGAACGCTCGAGAAAGGAACTGAAGGATTATCCAGTACAACAGCGTATTCGCACTACCAGTACTCGCATTATCCCCAGGCGGCGTACGCACACTATCAATACGCCAGTACGACGAATGTGGCGCAACGCCAACAAGGCACTACTGCTGGGTCAGGTGTTACGGCGGGTGTGGACACTGCCGACGTAGCTACGCTGAACGATGCACTTGGCAGTGCTGGTGTAGACCTAAGGGTATCTCCCTTTCCTTTCATCCGTTTCGCGTTGTACGATGACGTCTGTCTAGGCGGAGGAAGAGAGCCTGCAACGGTCTTACGACTCTCATCAGACGTTCCGCCCGTTTGAGGATCGCTCCAAGAAGCAACCTACTACGCCATCCTTTGACACTCGTTTTCTTGGACCGACGATGCGCAGTATAGCAACGAAACACAAAATAACCAAGGTTCCAGAAGATTCCGTAAATTATCTCGCTCTTGCTCTTCGTGCTCGTCTGCAGGATGTCGTCGTGGCGATGGTTGGTGCTGCTCGTCATCGCACGGATGCCCAGTACGACAAAACACCTTCAATTTATACCGATGGGACGCCGATGTGGAGTGTTGTCGTGCGTAGTGACATCGGAAAACAGCTTGTCGCTTTAGAAAAGAGCGAGAGGGAAGAAGAGATGAGGATTCGGAGGGAGCGAAAGGAGCGCGCAGACCTTGCTGCTGCACATGCCGCAAATCTGGCAGCACAAGCTTCGGGGGCTGGTGGTGCGATGGCCCTCGATGACGACGAGGGCGGTGTCCCCAAGAAGAAGAAGAAAAAAGAGGGCCCCGGCGTGACTGCAAGGAACATGTCGGAGGACGTGCGGAAAAAGATGTCAAATGCAGTTGCGAGCCAGGCTGCTGGGATCGGGGGTAAGTACGCGTGGATGACTGCGGCGAATGCACCTACAACGGCTCCGAAACCGAAGCTGGTGACTGCGACATTCACACCTGCAGTCGCGGCGCCCCCCACTGTGTCGACACCGGCAACGACGACTGCGCCCGCGGTGTCTAATGCCACTGGGACGTCGTGGGCTCGTCCGTATGTCTCTGCGAAGAAGGCGGCGGCATCGAACCAAGCTGCTGAGGAGGATGTTAGGATGTTAGTGACGATGCGGGATGCGATGTTCGTAGTTGAGAGAGAGAGGGGACATGGTGGCGGACGTGGTGCTGCTCGAGGTTGGGTCTGATTGTTTTTCAGTTGCGATATCACTGTTATCCGAATTTGGTTTGTTACTCGGCGTTGTTTGGACATGTATTACAATGGCTTTGGAAATAAACAGCTGTAAATTACCTGCTGAATAACTCGAACACGGTGAATTCGCGCATCTCGTGCCAGGATGTCAGGAGATATTCCGCAACGCTCATCGTTGATTGACATGTGAGCTCGTATATGTTATCTTGATTTTGTACCTTACCCTTTCGTGTTGTAGCACGTATCAACAGCTGCACTCGTTTCTTACCGGTCGCCGTGATGGAGGATCGGTGGACCAAATATCTCAAAAAATAACACCCCGCATTCCACGAATTCGCGATGTTGCAAAGCCCTATGGGACGCCGACACCCACGTCACGCAAAGCAGTGGAGAGTGGCACCGTCACCTTGCCAGATGGATTTGTCTTGCAAGTCGACGACGCCTCAAAGGAATTCGTGTTTGCGCTCAGCTCGCACTTTGACATCGACGAAATCCAGGCGTTCGTTTTGCTGCGATCTTTTCTGTATAATGAAGGGTTGTCCATCAGTTCAGATTCGAGTTCGGACAAGAGTCTAGTCGAGGAGCTCATCGTAGCCATTACGCCATTTTACTATTCGGAGCGCCTCTTCGTTCTTCGCATTCTGATACCGCTCTTTCGTGCGCAGGAAAACGCAGCCGATGCGGTACATGATGTTGCCATTAAAACTCTTCCTGAGATCCTCCCTGATGGACGCGCATTTGCGGACGCGCTTGTCGCCGAGTATCTACGAAAGACGGAGGAAGGCGTACCGAATATCTTCAGCGAAGATCCCAGAGCTGCGTCTCGTTGGGTGAAGCAGAATTCTAGAGAACAGTTGGCAATATTGGAAGTGCTTTTTTGGACAATGTGGGACTACGTCGCATGCGAGGGCGAGCTCGTGGTGAAGCTGCTCGAAGCCGCTTACAATACGAATCTCGGCTCTTCGCAACAAAATTCTACGCTTCTTTTGGACGAAGAGGGCATGCAAATCTTGGAAGATGTTTCTGGCCTTTGGATGCTCATCGCAATCGAGATATTGGAGTTGGAGAGAGTGGCTGAGCCTGATGGCATCGAAGTATCGGCGGCGCCTGTGAACAAGTCGCTTTATTCTTCTTCCCCCGAGCATTTAAAACGGATACATGACCTCGTAACCTCGAATCCCGGAAACCAGCACGCGTGCACTTATCTAGCGTGGGCTTTTGTGCTTTCCCGAATAGGTGCAAAGGTGGCAGATATGAAGGAAGTCCCCGATTCTTATCGCTCGTTTTATGATTCAACACAAACGCACATATCTCGCAGCAAAGGGCGAGAACCCACTCACGTCCTCATGGCTCGAGTAGCATTGAGTAATGAAGTGGGCTTGTTCAGGTTGCTACATAAGCTGCTGACGACTTCGCCGCTCTTCGTTACCGCTATCGCATGGAAGACAGGTTCTACAATAACAGACCCTAACGCAATCGCCTTTCGTTCTGTTCTAAAGGGTGAGTAACCAGGCTTGGTGCGCCTGTGGTGGTTAATATCCTTTCAGGCTTCCTGATGGCTGTCTTGGAGCTGGTCCCCGTAGAACTCATTCCGGATTTCGACTCGCTTGTTGACGTGTGGATTGCTTTGTTCGGACGCAGCGAAAGTCGGTCTGTGGCTGGCATATGTCGACAGTTCTGGCAATCCGATTGGCGGCAAGGCGTCGCACGACGGGCTGTCGTGGACGTTGCTCGGTCGCGCTTCCCAATCCACTTTAGACCTCTCATTAGGCTTCTGCGCGCAATGACTGCCTCTGGGTTCCTTGATACAGATCCTCTTTGTGTCGCCTCATCTGCAGATTGTTCTCAATCCGTGGATGAGGAAGAGGAAGCTGAGCGGGAGGTTTGCGCTCAGCATGTCTTTTACTATATGAACAAGCTCCCAACGTTTTCGCTCGTCATCCCTCTCTCGTCGTGCACAGGTCCCAATGCAGTGTATGAAAGGAATCAATATGGGCCCTCCGCTTTAACATATACCAACATCCGAGCGATCCGATTGCCAGGCGGTTCGATAATACCTCCGCGTTCTACCGGACAACTTCTTAGTGGAGACGGAGGAGAGTTTGTCGCGGTATGCTGGCAGTATGAACACAGCGGCTGGAGGGTTGTCTTGGACCTGCTCACTGAGTACGTTACTCGCCGGAGTACATATGCGACCACGACCGATTTGTATCAAGATGTAACGTTCGGCAGAACGGGACCTGGTTCATCCCCCTTGACGCTAAGGCTAGAGGACGTCGGTATGGAGATTGATGATGGGGGCGACGAAGCACTCGCAACGGACGCCCTCGATCTTATTCGCAGCGTTATACAGGACAAGCCTGCCCTTGCGGAAGAGCTTCTGGAATCTCTCGAAACAGGCGATTCGACTGCTCGGCCAGAACACAGCTCTGCCGACTTGGTGCAATTGACGACGATGATTCTTGAGGAAGCCCTCAGTCGTCCTCAAACACGCGGTTTCTCGCGCACGCAACTCGTGACATCGGCAATGAGCGTGCTTTCTGCGTTGCTTACACTACCCAAGTATTCCCTTCGGGTTTGGCTTTATATCCGTTCTGCAGCCGCGCTCTTTGGGCCCAGTCAATCTTCCGGTTTCGCGGCCGTTGCTCTGCCTGCAGAAAGAATTACTGGTCAATACACAATGACACTCGCGTTGTTGAACCTTGTTCAGCAGCTCCTTCAGGAAGCCTTCGTCTCCGTACTTACTATTCCACCGGACAACGAGCGCCTCCGTCAGGTTAAAGAGGAAGTACTCATGCGAGCCGCCAATTTTGTACACGGCGAGATCTGGGTCGAACATTTAGGATGGAAATATGTTCATCTTGGAGATCGTTTCGAGATCGGCAGACGGATATCATCCTTTTACGCATATATACTCTTCCAGTCTCCCCCGGCCATGAGCAGTCGACCATTCTCCACTTTGAGCCAAGCCGTCATTGATACGCTCCTCCATAAGGCGACTACCTCCACAATCAACCCCCTGGTGTCGGCCATCGCAGCCAGCCCGAATATCCTCGGATCGCTTTACAGTGCAAGAAGGTTCGGGGACGTTCGCCGCCTAATATACTTGCTCGAGTCACACCTTCAGCTCGTGCGCTTAGTGCTCAATTATAAGCAGGTGACCCCCAATAACAAGAAACCATGTCTGCTGGAACAAGCGCTCTGTGCGAAAGTTGCCGGAGGTGCAAGTTTCTCCGACTCTACGAGAACCCGCGTCGATCCTGTGGATGTTCTTGCCACGTTCGTAAAGGAAAGGGACGTAGGCATAGTAGTTCCCCTGGAAGCTACACGCGTTCTTCATACTTTGTGTGCCTCCCTCTCACTGGCGGTTCCTTCAGCTCCGACGATCACCGGACACCTGTCCAACCCAGAAGCCACGGTCGCTTCCTTTGTCCGCATAATAGAACATCCATACGAAGATTTTGCTCTCAGAAGCGCAGTTTGGCGTTTTATTTCTCTTGCCATAGACAAGGCACCTGCTCTTTCGAAACTCCTGGTTACGGGTGAGTTCATCATCCCAAGCTGGAAAGGTAAAGATAAGGAGAAGGATGTAAACGAGCAGAAGAAGAAGCCAAAGAGTGCGCTGGAGATAGCGATGGAGACGCTTGGGCACTGGAAGGATCTTTGGGAGGCCAACCCATCGTTACTTGCGTCCGTTCTCTATTTCATCCATGTCGTGTGGCAGCATGGCCTCGAGCATGGATCTGTGATTGAAAATAGTCGCCAGAACAAAACGTTTTGGGAGCAAATCGCCGCCATTGCTCGGGAAGAACTCGGGCCAGATCCAGACTATACCGTGGAATCGTTTGGTATCGTGGACGGTGAACGACAGTCCAATCTCCACGAAGCTGTGTCCGTTCAGGCCTATCGCGGAATGGTGAAATCCTATGCTCTCCGCATCATAGGACAAGACATATTCCTCCAGCCAGCTCCAAAGTGCGCTACTGAAGTCCCATCGAAACCGCTTAGTTACACGCAGTTTATCCCTTCGTTCAAGGGCGAAGACCAGCTTAACGACCTCATCCTCGAAGGCGCTTCAAGCTGTTATGATCCGGGTCTATACGACAAGCTTTCTGAACAGCTATCGGAAAGCTTCCCTGGTCTTTCACTTGAGCAGCTTCAATCACAGGACCTCGTCTCACAGCGCGAGTTTGGTGACGACTTTACGTTCTCGCCGAAACTGTTGAGAAGTAGGCTTCAGCAGTGTGTCGATGAGGACGGTGTCGACGTGGTTGAGAAACAAGTTGTCTCGATCAATCTCAACCTTTCTCTGGCGCACGCACAGACGGCCATGGCTGAAGCCTGGCAGTTCTTGCTGAAGCAGATGTTACCCTTCATCCGTGTTGAACAAGGGACCAGGCCAGGTTTGCTTGCGCTAGCGTCGACCATATCTGCAGCCCTGGCCCAGGAAGGGAGACGAGGGGATATGATGGCGACTATCCATGGGGTGCGACTCGGGCTACTACTCTCCGTTGTCGAGGTCGCATGGTTCTCTACTACAGACACGGAAGCCGAAGTCGAGTCATTCATGACACTTGTCACTAATGCCCACGATTTGTTGCAGAACGAAGCTCAACCGCCCTCTGGGTCGTTCCTTGGTAAAGTGTCTGTGCCATTCCACAGGACGTTGCTGCAGATCCTGTACTTCTGTGTCCGCCAATGTCGGAACCTGACTACCCGTCCCAAGGTTGTCAACGCGGCCAAACGCATGAAAATAACAGGTCTTGTCGAGGCAACACTAAATCTCGTCGTCGATGCGCTCCGTCTGACCTTTGACTCTGCACGAACACGTCTTGACTTGGATCTCGATCGAGATATGGAACTGCTGGTTGCTGTATTTGAGCAATGTACTCGGCCGGACGTAAGCACATCTTCGTTGCCTTGGCTAACACGATGCCAGGAGACCGACGTCATCACGTCGAGCCTCGAGTTGCTGGTTCACGTGGATATCGCTGGTATATCTGATCTACCTCTGCTTCGAGCACGAAGATTGCCACTGTACTCGCCACATATTTTCCTGTTCCACATGGCTCTCGTCAGTATCCCTTCCGGTGCGGAGAGGTTTGCGAGCGAGGGGGTCCTAGCAGCATACAGCAGCATCAGCATTAGTGCAGCCATCAGTGATGGACTGGTTGATGTTACGATGCCTGAGCTACCGGGAGAGCGCAGCCCAGCACACCGGGCGTACTGCAGTATCTTCTCCATTGTGGCTGGGGTGGTTTGCGCACTTGGAAACCAACATCACTTCTTCAGTGCAGATGCATGTGGTATGATTCAGCTCTATGGAAAACAGATCGCCCGTGCCTTGTCCTGGAGTATCGGTGACCCCATGACGCTGCCCTTGCTGGAGGAGATAGAGCAGACTGTCAATTTGTTTTATGCCATCGCGGAGACCGTGCCACCCATTACTGCCAACCCCAGTCCGGTCATCACTAAGGTCCTTCGCGTGTTTTCCACGCGTGCGCTCGTGTTTCTGCAACAGTTGAACTACGCACTGACGCATCCGAATCACCTCGCTAGACTTTTAGAGCCAGTGACGCCTGAAGAACGGGCGGCGATGGAGAAGGAACCAATGGATTCATCACTATCGCAGCTTGATATGATGGATCTGGGAAAGCATCCCCTTATGGCGCGGTTGGTCTACACGATGTTCGGGTTATGTAGCTCAGTGGTGTCGACGCTCGTCAGTGTGGGCCGGGCGTATGATGTGCTGTTGAAAGAACGGGAGGAATGGCCTCTACACGAAGCACTCATTGTACCTGTAAGTTGTTCCTGTTCTTGGTTTTGTTTCAAACTGTTACTGAATTCTACGATTTAGCATTCCAAGGTTGTCCTCGGTGAACCAGCATCCCTGGGAACGCTACTCGAGTTGGCAAACTGCACGCTCGACGTGTTGCGCAGTCTGGTCAACCGACCCTCCGGTCAGGCGATCGTGCCCTCCACGTCCGTCAAGGATGTCCCGCTTGCTGTGGGTCAGGCGGTGCTTACCACTCGACGGACTTTGGAGGCACTCCTCGTCTATGCAGTGACGCAACTCACTATGTGGCTTTCCAAGCCCGACTTCGACCCCGCTGTGATGGAGGCGGAGGCAGAGGAGTATTCTAGCGGTCAACTGGACGCCAGCAAGGGCAGAGCGCCAAGGGCGTTGGCGGAGAGGCTGAGGAGGGGTATGACTGGAGAGATGACGGCAGACCTGCAGGCGTTGTTGACGCGCGCGAGGCCTATACTGGCGAAATGTGAAGCGGGGTCGGATAAGGCTGGAGCGGGGGGAGACTTGACGCTGGTACTGTCGCGGTTTTTGACGGAGCGGATTGTGGTACCGACATGAGCGTGTTCGCCGAGTTTCTCTTACAGCGGCTGACATAAAAAAAAGTAGTGTAGCTCTCGTTCTCCCTTGCTCTTTGTTGTACACTGAAAATATTGCGGACTGCTCGCCACAATATAATAAGATAAGGTAATAGAACTGTCCCTTGAAAATTCACTGGTAAGTAATCGACCTACACGGTCACCTATCTGTGCTGCTGTACTGACAAATACAGCATCATGCGCACAGACGAAGATATACAGGACATAGCCCTATGTCCATGTGCGAGGGAGGGTCCTCGGGCTGTCCGTCTGCTTGCCCGTCCGTCGGGCACCCCTCTCCTAAGATCGGGGTCGGGCCATGAGAGGGGAGACCTCAGATCATGTACAGTACGGGTATGAGGCAGATAAGGGGAATGGGTTGGGTACGCGGTTTCGAGCCTGCGAAAGCTCTCGTCAGGGGGCTACCGCTACCCCTACCCTCGCCCTTCCGAGACCGTTTAGGCTACCAGCTACCCATCTTAAGCCCTATCGAGGGAGTTGGAGTCCACAGAGGCGGCAGGGGCATGTGGAGGGTGCGACCCCAGATAGATGGGTTGCGATGTGGGGTGGATGAGTAGGGGGGGAGCCTCCTGCTCGGGGGGAAGGACCCAGCAATGCCAAAAATGGGCATGCTCCCACAGGTCGTGCTGGCGAATGGGGCCCTTTCGAGCACCCACCTGCACTTTTGCGCTGCCATGCGGCACTCCCAGTGGTACATA
>JBBPJT010000211.1:0-38622 GCA_038088895.1 Xerocomus potaroensis | reverse complement strand
TTCCCTTATTCCAACAGGACTGGATTCCTCGTAGTCGAAGACGCAACGTCCCTGACCGTGAGGGCATTGCAGAGCGTTGCAACTGACACTACAACTTCCAACTCCCTACCCCCGCCCGACCGTCGAAACACCTTGGATCCCCCGCCGCTACCAACGTAGTGCCCTTGACCATGAGGGCGTTGCAAGGCCTACCGCCATACCGCCGGTCTCCTTGGTTTCCTCGCTCATCCCTGCCATGGGTCTAAACTGGCTTCCCCTCTGCCGCCCCTCCTGTTCCGTTTCTTCTTTGTGGCTTGATGCCACGTTATGCTTCTCTTCTGCAGCTCTCTGCTTTTCCATCTTCTTTCCGTCTCGTGTCTTCCCTTCTTCCTTGTTTGTTCCGTTTCATCGTCTTCTTCTTCGTTCCATCTCCATTTCCTCTTTCCATACCCCTGCTCGAACTGAGCATAAAAGCTGGGCTGACGCTATCGACGACTCTTCACTTCGCTGCCTTGCCATTCCTCATGCGCTTCCACCGTAACCATCCCTCTCGTCGACCACTCACCCCTGCCCCCATCGATATACCTCCCTTTATCCCCCTTTATGATTTGAACCCGTACGACTTCTTCGTCGTCTCCCGGATCCATCACCAAGGACAACTATTCTGGATCCGGGCTTGCCCCCATTGTTTGGAACTCGTCTGGACCTGCTCCCTTCTGGCCCTGGACGCTCTTTGGATGGAACATAATGGTTGGGTATGTCCTCCCACTTCACTGGACCCCTCTTCCTACGCGTCCTTCGACTTTTCCCTTCCATCCTATCCTCCCGTTTCAGAGGATCGTCCTTCGCTTGTTCCCTCCTCTGAAACTTCCCCTGTCACCACCGCCATCTTAGATTATTGTCTCTCTCTCACTCGCGCGTCTCTCCTCTGTAACCCGGCCACGCCGTTCCGGTTATTACATGAGCTGACTGAATGTCCCCCTTGTCACCGATTGACTGGATGATGTATCAAGATAGTTGAAGCGTGGAAGCTTCAAGGATAACATTGGGGTAATGTTACAGTTTTACGACAGGACGCCCATTGTTCACCTTAACATTGGGGTCCTTAGTCTAATGGTTCATTCCTTGTCCTACTCCCCGTCCCTTCCCACGGTATACAAAATAGATTTCCCTTTCATCCTGTGTTCCCAACCATAGGATAACGCTTGTCTCCTAGGTTGTCTTGTATTACCTAACATGTACGATACACGCGTTCGCCATGAGGCCTTCTTTGCTTCTGCCTCATGGCCGTTCCTGTTATAGCTTACCTCGTGTAGAAGCCCAGGGTCTTGGGCATTCCCTTAGTAGGTCAACCCTTGCGCCAGGGTTGAGGGCTTTCCTTACATAGTGCTTAGTCAGCATGGTCTGTGCACCATTGCTGGTAGTATAAGTAGCCTAGCACTTCTTGTAACAGCCCTAAGCTTAATCTCACTGTTACCTGCCTAAGTGTGGGCTAGTAGCTTCTTGTGGTTCCATCCTCACTCCGCTGCAGTGCCCTGAGGATTCCTTCGTCATTCGCCCTCACTCCACCGCCATGCCCTGAGGAACCCTTCGCCATCAGACATATCATCATCCCGGCAGTACACCCTTGACAACTAGCAGCCACGTTCATCTCTATTGTCATCTTCGTTCTTACGACCATCCTAGTGGACGTCGTATTATCCATCTTCACTTCACTCGCCGTCTTCATTGTAGTCATCTATCTTGTCGTCACCCTCGTAGTCGCCGCCATTCAAAGTTATTGGCTCACTACGTAACATGTTGCTTATTCCCCCAATGGCAAGAAAATTGTCTCTGGCTCATCTGACAAGACTATTAGAGTTTGGGATGCAACCACTGGACACACTGTTGCAGGTCCATTCCAAGGACATGAACACTTGGTGAACTGCATTGCCTATTCCCCTGATGGCAAGAATATTGTCTCTGGCTCATATGACAAGACTATTAGAGTTTGGGATGCAACCACTGGCCACACTGTTGCAGGTCCATTCCAGGGGCATGAAGACTGGATCTACTGTGTTGCCTACTCCCCTAATGGCAAGAATATTGCTTCTGGCTCATCTGACAAGACTATTAGAGTTTGGGATGTAACCACTGGTGACACTGTTGCAGGTCCATTCCAGGGGCATGATGGCTGGGTCAACTGTGTTGCCTATTCCTCTAATGGCAACAATATTGTCTCTGGCTCAGAAGACAAGACTATTAGAGTTTGGGATGCAACCACTGGCCAAGCTGTTGCAGGTCCATTCCAGGGACATGAAGGCTGGGTCACCTGTGTTGCCTATTCCCCTAATAACAAGAATATTGTCTCTAGCTCAGGAGACAAAACTATTAGAGTTTGGGATGCAACCACTGGCCACACTGTTGCAGGTCCATTCCAGGGGCATGAAGACTGGGTCAACTGTGTTGCTTATTCCCCTAATGGAAAGAATATTGTCTCTGCCTCAGAAGACAAGACTATCAGAGTTTGGGATGCAACTACTGGCCATGCTGTCACAGGTCCACTTCAAGGGCATATAAGAGGTCTCAGCTCTATTGCCTACTCTGCTGATGATAGCTACATTGTTTCTAGTGGAAATGGATGTATCAAGGTCTGGAAAGTACAAGAGCTTACTTCAATTGGTGATTTAATATTACATGATGGCTGGATTCAATCCTCTGGTGGTTCTCTCTTTGGTTGGGTGACTTCTTGGAATAGGGATTCAGTTTGTTTGCCTGTCCATTCTTTGGTCATATCTCCTCATGGTGTTTTCCAACCTGGTGCTCATAGCTTCCATGACTCTTTGTTTGGGATTTCCTGGGATTCCTGCTGGAAATGAATTTCAATGTTTTCTTTCATAGTTACAAACATATGAATATGCATTACTCTCCATTGGAATATCCAGTACATCACATGTTCATAGAAAGAGAGGTGCAATGTACCAGTGTTCATCTGAGGTGCAAGTGTCATACTTTTGACATTCAATGGCACATCAACATTGGTACAGTGTGCCTAGGGGATAAAGAAACTAGGCCACAACCAGAAACCAGGAGATATCAACATCATTCACCTCCAGGGGTAGTCTGTGACATCTGTAGGTGCTGAGATTATCCAGTGAGACCTACAGACATCATCAGCTTGAACATCTGAAACGGCAATGTACGTTTGATCATTGAATAACTCTGGGTTGGGCCAGCCAAGTGGTTTATCGTCGCCTCAGACAGGCGCCCGACGAAACCCTACTGGTTGACGGTTGACAATGAGACAACTCTCGGGATTTGCAAATAGCTTTCGCATCCCAATAGTTTACCATAATTAACCCAATGACCGAGAACTAAATGTACCAGATGGTGTGTCATCAGCCATTGCTACGTTTCTGTTCGACGTTGTGGGCATCGGCTGCTCACCTGGACAGAATCCTATAATTGGCTCTTTCCTGAGCACCAGCATATCGGATCCCGGTGTCCACCACGGCCAAGTGACATCCAATGGTATGCGTTTATTGAGGGCACCACTGTGCATGTAGGAACAACTTATGGAACGTGTCCCATTCACTCTCAAGTCGACCCTGGAACCTGAGACGTGGGCCAGGTTGGGAGTCGGAACTACGTCTTCTGGAGGAACAATTGATGCACGAGTATCTCCTGGAAGCGGTGTAGTTATTGTCCGCCTTGATTCAGTTACCTTGGGCTTCACGGCCAAGTATTCCATGGTTGTCCGACCAACAGGACAGGACCAGGGAGGAATTCATGATGTCCTCTCACGTGATTCACCGAGCTTGACAATACGAGGCGCATCGATACAGTTTGGCTGTCCGCTCAAACAACACTCTTATTAGAGTTCAATGCTTTGGATGCACAATGGACAATTGAAAGGGTCCATTAGAATTCAATGTTTATGGTGAATGTCGACCATGTACAGGTAGTTGAACCAACGATTTGTTATCTACTGTGTCGTCAAAATGGCCCTCATTCAAATAAAAACGTACATCGGCTCCATCACACCATTCTACGCCCCTCAGGACGGGCATGATCTCGGTCAGTAATCAACACACCCGCAAATCCATCCATGCCCCAGTACTGTTTGATCCTGCCACTTCCAGCCACCTTTTTCATGATGCGCAGAAATGCTCGCGCATTGATTGCGCTCTGGAATGCCGAGCGCAAGACGCGCAGCAACCCAGATGGTACTCCCCGGAACCAAGTTGGCAAGCGTCAACCTGTCCAAGACAACGTAGCAGACGGACGCGTGCCAAAGTATGACTCGAGGTAATTCAGTGCACGAGACGCTCCTTGTTCTTGTTGATTGCCTACAACGGAGTGGTATCAGGACGCCAGCGCTATGCATCTGGTTCGCCGGGTGCTCACCTCGAGACTGAACGGCGTGAGAACACGATAGACCTGACCTCAAATGCTTTGGGTGGGAAAGAGGAGCTCGCGTCTGATGTGGTGTAACCCATTGGTCGATGAACGCGGCGTCTTCCTCGTTGGTACCCAACAGGTCTACCTTGATGCTACTCACCAGGATAAATAGAAGTCGGCCAGTCCAAGGGAGTTATCACACCTGAGGTAAGAGCTGAACTACTCACGATAGCGTGTGTCCCTTCGATCAGCCTATATCCACTCGCGCTCTCGAATGTAGGGGTCCCCCATGCTGAAACTCCTCTGCAAACTCTGCAGGTTTGCCCTCGAATGAGAACGTGGGTTGTTTGAGCTCCAGGTCATTGAGTGCTGCGACGCTGAGGATCTGGAACAAGTTCGGTCAAACGTGCAGCAACTCGGATCGCAGCCTTGTGACGTACGACTTTGGTCCGACGCTGGCGAATGTCGCCCCTACCAACGAAGCTCGTTCCGACGGGTTGGTAGGAGGCGTGTAAAAAAGATGAGGGTGGTGAATAGTCACCACTTGAAGCGCCATGTCGCCGAACCCCGCCTGGGAGAAAGGATAGTCGGCAAGTCCACAGTAATGTGATGATGTTGACTGCGCGAGGCACGACAATAAATTCTTGCTGTGCAATTGCGCCGCGACGAGCCACGATCATCCTTGCTGGATTTAGACGAAAGGCGAGGCCCACATCTGTGCTCGTGATAGGTTTTCCGGGAAGAGTATACAGAACCATTTTTGTTGTATTATACAACGACAACATGCGCAACGTGGTCAACAAATGGCAGAGGAGTACAGTGCCCCCACTCATGAGCATTATTCATAAGGCATCTTGGTAGGTTTGTTGATCGGTTCATCGGCGAAATCCTCTTTTCCCCAGTATTCTTTGATCCTCTCATCTGCAGTCACCTTTTCGTAATAAGCAAAGATCGCCGGGTACTGCGCACGTTCAGCAGCTCCGAGCGCAATCCGAGAACCTTGGCAAATCGACCCCACTATCATCAAGTCAGCAAATGTTAACGAGTCGGAAGCTATGTAACTCGAGGAGCGCGACCCGAGGAACGACTCAAGGTGCTTGAGCCCATGGGCGAGTTGCTCATGGTACTTGCCTAGCGCCTACGGAGTATTAACTTCAAACGCGCTGTAGCAGCCGCGCGCTTGGGCGCTCACCTCGCGATTGAAAGTCGGACCATAACCGTATATCAGACCAGCGGCGGCAATTATCGGGGCGCTGATCTCATGTTCGGCATAGTGTGCCCACTGATCGATCAGTGCTGCTTCCTTTACGTTGTGGCCCAACAGGTTGACTTCAGTCCCGATTTTGCTCACTAGGCGGGGTCAGCGCAAGGGACGCAACCTCGGCCAAACATCGCTCACGGTATCGAGCGATCGGTGCCCCTTCGAACAGCCTAAATCCATCTACACCCTCGAACGCAGGAATCTTTCCATGGGGAAATTTTTCCAAAAACTCTTCAGATTTCTTTGGGAGCGTGAAAGGAGCCATGTGAAGCTCAAGTCCATTCAGAGCTGCCACGCTCAGAATCTACAGTAACCAGATGCAGGTTACGGTTGTTTTGAAGTCAACCGTTGGTGACAACGTACCACTCTGCTCTGACGCTGGCGGATGAAACCCCAAAGAGTACCGATAGGAGGCATGTTAGTGAGTTGGAACAATTGTTAGATGGGCTGGATGTCCTCCAAGGGGTCCCTCGAGCCGCTTTTTATACACTTGAGTGCGATGCCGTTCGTCGCCAGCCCCCGAGTAAAAAAAGTAGCACAGTCAGCGAGCAACCAGGTTACAATCAACAGTATGCATTAGTGAGTACCCCACCGAGGCAGTGCCTGACTCTATAAACGCTGAAGCAACCGGCGACCGCGGGTCCGTGAATCTGGGACCAGGGAGATGATGACCCCTCGGGTAAGATCTGGATGACCAACTCCTGAACCCTGACTGTTACCATCGCCAGGGGTTCAGTCTGAATGGCTCCGAGAGATGCGATCGCATTTTTTCACCTTCGCGATTACTACCGCCATCTGTGATGAGTGGTAAATTTCGTTGAACGGAAAAAAGGGTTTCGCTGGCGAAACCTGAATAGTGGAGTTGCAGTGTACTCAACACCAATCTGGCGTTCACTAGATTTAGGATGTCCCATTGCATGCGAGAGAACTCTGACATCCGAAGGTTTAGAATTGTCTCTTACGTCCGGACCGACCTAGGCCCGCCGCTGAGGGCACTGTGCACAGCATCCTAAAATTCACCGCCTCGAAAATATGGTTCCGGAAAGTCATTTTTTTAACGTGTGAAAAACGGGTGTTTCCAAACGTTAATTAATATGTCGAAACGTGGGTGCGATTTTGCCCTGCTGAGAAAAACGTGGATGAACTGGTACGGGTTGACATACCATGTCCGACAGATATGTTCAAACTGTACAGTGTTAGATTAGCGAGTGCATGCACAGCACGACTGGCGAAACGATCACGTGTAGGGCACACATTACTACATTCCGTTATTACCTACTGGCCAGCCCTCTTAGTCACTCACTAGGTACCTATCATTCACTGTCGACAACAATTATATTCAATGCCGCGCATCCCGGGTCCCGAGGTTCCCAAGCCTGCTCACTCGTTTACGTACTTGCTGCAGCAGTTGCCCAGTGCATTGCCCCTTGGCGACCGGGCCACTTCCAAGTACAACATATTTTTGTCCTTTGAACTTGACCCAAACCTTCTTGAGCGCGCCGGGTCTGACATAGGGACCTTGAATGGTCAGTTTAAGGCTATTTTCGGATGGAAGACCAGGGCGACAGGAAACAGGCGCTTATCTATTGACGAGCAGGGTCCCGACATTTGCGGCTGTGTTGATGGTCCCAAATGCTATGATCTCAGGTACGCTGATAACCGAGTAGTTCTCCACACCTTTTGACTCACACCCCTTTATTCACCGCTGTGAAAAAAATATTTCCCAGTAGTTTACAACACTAGTCAAAAAATGGTCGCTATTTGTTTGAATTTTCCATGCATGAGGAAAACTCAGCGAGATTTCTCAACGCAACCCAACTCGAAGAGTGACCGGTCCGCTAGACTTGATTCCATCATTCAGCGTACAAACTGCGGAGTGATTCCTTGTCTGCCTAGTTGGACAGTCACGATGGGGAAGAGTTGTCACCACTGATCATGTCGCCGACCTTGACCGCGGGGCACTACGACTTCGCACCCCCGGTCATCCAGAGCGATGCGATGCGCTGGCCCACTCTGCGACCCGTCTGTACAATCCCCGTCCAGGCATCGACGAAATTACGGTGTCCATCGAGCTCCAACAAGCAGGCTCCAGAAAACTGCGCAACCTTGTTCAAGGAGCTCAACCGCCCCGATGATTGATTGATTGTGGAGACAGACAGCGAAGTCGTCTACTGCGAGTGAGGAAGAGAGGGATTTGAAGATGTCAACGTGACGGCAAATAAGAGGGATGTTTGGCAGGCTGTCGAAGACCTGTCTCGTATGCGACCACCGCGAGGCGGTGAAATTCTTCTGCTTTCTCGATCCAGGCTCTTGCTGCTGATAGATTGGTCGAAAACGCAGTTTGAAATACATGCTTGAGTTCAGCATAGGGACTGAAGAGCTCTTCTTTTTCCGCCACCCGAGCCATTAGTGTCGACCGACTATAAGGGTGCGTTGTAAGGTTGTTCAAACGGGTTGACCAAAGTGGGTGCTCTGGGAGGTCGGGTGAGAGCGCATCTTGGATGAGAATGATTGCCTCACCAAGGTCTTTGGTCCCGCCGAGCTGCTTTGTACCGAGTGTAGAAATATAGAGCAGGTTGTTCCAAGTTGTTGAGCGATCTGGGTTCCATGGCGCAAACGAGAACGCTAGCCTCATCGCAGTAGACGCCTTCTCCGCTTGTCTTTGCAATCAATCACCCATCAGGGCGGTTGAGCTCCATGATCGAGGCCCTGTAGTTTTCTGGAGTCACATCAAGACCGGAAGGAAAGTTGCTTGCGGACGAGTCCGCGTGATTGGCGTCACTCATTCGCATCGCTCTCCAATCTCCTGGTAGATCTTGGTATCCTTCAGACACTGTGCCCACGTAGGTCGCGCATCTGGTGGCTAGTTGAGTAAGAACAAACGAGTACATTACGCATGTCGCGGAACCCCAGGCCGGCAGGCGCTATCCGAATCCGTGTTCGCGGCGCTTCAAGATGGATTATCCACCACGACCCAACGCATACGAGTTAGTTACAGAATTATGACGGTTGAGGATGAGAAAAACCTAGGCGAGCTGATCCGCCTCGCGTTTGCGATGCAGTTTGCCGGATTTCGTCCGGTCATCGGGTGGTAAATGACGGAGAGACAAACAAAATCACGTCCGGACCCCTGGATTGTACCCGTGCGGCGCCCCCGCTGCACAGGACGATGAAGGCTATGAAGGTGAAGATGCCCACGATCAACGCATTCTTAACATACATCTTGGTGCCTAGTAACTTACCCTCAAGCTCAGTTTTTGTTCTGTTCCTCTTTGGATACGTGCGTCTGCTCCGCAGTTCTTATCACATCCCAATGAAACAGTCACTCACACATCAATAATACACACCGCTTGGCAGAGGCACGAAATGGGTCGCTGGATGGCTGGTATTTGGATGTGTATGTACAGTCATAATGGAATTGCAGACATGGAGGGCCACAAACTTGGGCAGAAATATATGAACACTAAAAGCGGATCGTAGGGGCCTACGTTAAGGCTAGTTAGGGAAAGCGACCGAAGAAAGTCGGGTAACTTGATTGGACCCACCTTGTACAGTCCTGTACGGGCGCTTGAAACACCTAGACAAACAACAGAATCAGAATAGTGGAATATGTAAAGTAACTGTGTAGCCATGTATGCCCTAATTTCTAATTATGCTGTGGTGAATGTTCGAGAAAACCTTGACTTGTCCAAGATGCAGTACCGAAGCGGCACACTATGGAAAGCCGGACAACCTTGCTCATTCCCTGCCATGAAATCTGTCAAACTGAACTCCAAAATTAAGTCAAGTTAAATTTTGAATCCACACCCCGTGTACCAAAAGTACCAATCCGCAGAATCTGATCAAAGTAATACAATGGTTGCGCAGAAGGTGATGCAGCGGTCAAAATTCATTCGATGACTTGCCGGGATATAGATAATGGAATCAAGAAACAAACGGAACATTGGGCTAGCTCGGGGTCCCTGCTGAGCCGTGAATTTGTGATACACCGGCTCCACCCCAACTGCCGTTTCAAGCCTAGCCGTCCAACATGCATCGCAAGGCAACGTTCTAGACACACCCTACACCCTACTCCTCACCTCACACACGGTAAACCCCTACCGTACAACAGCCCTCCACGGAGGAACATCGTATATGATCTACCATCAAACACAACAGGGCACCCTGTATACGCACACACCCCGGCGACTTAGTACGCCCCAACGTCAACAATGCTAGTGGGCTAGCGGACATCTCGTCTCTCTCGGGTGCCCTTTTGTAGCGACAGAGGCACGACGAGTTAGTCGGACTGTCCCCCATAGGTAAACTCCCCGCAATGGGACTAAATGGACTCAAAAAAAGGCACGTCTGATCACCATTTGTTCTTCTGATTCCATTCAATACATGGGTCCGGATGTAATTAAGAGCTGCAACGCTGAGGATCTACGATGAGACGGTCCCAGTTCTGATGCCGGCTTTCGGGGACGGAGGTCAGCTGATTTTGGCGTGCCACTTTGGTCTGGCGCTTGCACATATCATCCCAGAGCGTCCCGATGACAACCATTCTCACTCCTTGACTAGAGAAGTGATCATCCGATTGTGGGGACTAGTGGGAATCATTCTAATTCTGATTCTAGTACGTCCAACTATGTAAGTCTCGATCCCGCCGAGCCTGGACAGCTCCCTCGGCCGAACGACGACTATTTAGCTGAGTCCACTTTGGTGTACAATCATCAAGCCATCGTAGAGGAGCTAAAACTTTCGGGTGTGAGCCGAAGGACACCATATTAGTCCGGTCAAGTGGAACAGCTGCAATCGCCCATGTCACGAATTCAGTAACACACATGCTAGACGCGGAATCACAGCATCCATGAGGTCGACGAAGGCTATCCAAGGGTGGGCGCTATCCTTATTGGATTCAGATGAAAGGTGGGACGCGCATCATGTATGCTTATGACAGACTTTCCAAGAGCAGTACACAGAACCATTTTTGTTATGTCAATCTACGACGGCATACACAACTTGGTCAACAGACGGCAGAAAACATCAATGTTCTACAATGCTCCCGCTCATGAGCAGCTCTATTCATAAGGCCACTTAGTAGGTTCAGTGATCGGTTCATTGAGGAACTCCTCTGTCCCCCAGTACTCTTTGATGCTCTCGTCTGCAGTCGCCTTTTCGTAATGAGCAAAGATAGCCGGATACTGCGCGCGTTCAGCAATTCCGAGCGCAACCCGAGAAGCTTGATTAATCGTGCCCGCCACAACCAAATCAGCGAGCGACAACGAGTTGGAAGCAATGTAACTCGAAGAACGCGACTCGAGGAACGACTCGAGGTACTTGAGACCACGAGCGAGTAGCTTATGGTACTTGTCTACCCCCTGCGGAGTGTCAACCTCGGGCGCGCCGCTACGAACCACGTCCTTGGAATGCTTACCTCGCGATCGAAAGGCTCGTAGCCATATACCAGACGAGCGGCGGCAAGTGTCGGAGTGCCGATCTCATGTTCGGAATAGTGCACCCATTGATCGATCAGTGCCCTTTCCTTCACGTTGTCGCCCAAAAGGTTGACTTCAGTCCCGATTTCGCTCACTAGGCGGAGTCAGCCCAAGAGAAGCATTTTCGACCAAAAGATCGCCCACGGTATCGAGCAATAGGTGCCCCTTCGATCAGCTTAAATCCATCCGCACCCTCGAATGCAGGTGTCTTTCCGTGGGGAAACTTTTCCGTAAACTCTTTAGGTCTATTTGCGAAAGTGAAAGGCGGCACACGAAGCTCAAGTCCGTTCAGAGCTGCTGCGCTTAGGATCTACAGTAACCAGATGCGAGTTACGGTTGCTTTGATGACAACCGTTAGTGACAACGTACCACTTTGCTCGGACGCTGGCGGACGTTGCACCAGAGAGTACCAATTGGAGACATCTTAGTGAGTTAGAACGTTAGATGGGATGAACGTCTTCCAAGGGGTTTCTTGAGCCCTTTTTTATAAACCTGAGTATTATATGCGATGCCGTTCCTTGCCAGCCGTCGAGTGAAAAAAAGTTGTACAGTCAGCGAGCAACCAGGTTACAATCAACAATATGCATCAGTGGGTACTCCACCGAGGCAGTGACCAACTCTACAAACGCTGAATCAACTGGCGACCGCAGTCCCGTAAATCGGGGAGATGACGGCCCCCCAGGTAAGGTCTGGATGACTGACTCCTGAATCTGGACTGTTACGATCGCCAGCGTGGGTTCAGTCCGAATGGCTGTGAGATGCAATCACTTTGTTTCACCTTCGCGGTTCCTACCGTCATCCGCATTGGTCATCCACATTGGTGGAGGTGCAGTGCAGTCAATCCCCAATCTGACGTTCTCTAGATTCAGGATATTCCTTTGTATTCGAGAGAGCTCGGACATCAGGACCCTTAAACCTGCACAAGGAAATCAAGTACTTGGCCTAGGCCACTACCGCTGTTCGTGGCATCCTAAAATTATTTCCAAGCTACCGTATTTCCAAGCCACCGCCTCGAAAATAACGTTCGTTGGAAAGTAATTTTTTTACACGTGTGAAAAACGTGCTTTCAACATGTTAAAAACTCGGTGCGATTTTACCCTGTTGAAAAAAATGTGAATAAATTAGTTCGGTTTCGGTTTATACACTATGTCCGACAGAAAACTGTACAGTGCTAGATTAGCAAGCGCGTGCGCAGCACGACTGGCGAAAACCATCACTGGTGCGGGTAGGGCACACATGCTACATTCCGTTATTACCTACAGGCTAGCCCGTAATTAGTCACTCACCAGGTACCTATCATTCACTGTCGATAGCAATTATATTCAATGCTGTCCATCCTGGGTCTCGAGAGTTCCCGGGCCTAATCACTCATTTACGTACTTGCTGCACCAGTCGCCAAGTGCATTGCCTCTTGACAACCAGGCCACTTCCAAGTACGCTACATTTTTGTCCTTTGAAATAGATGAGCGGGGCCCCGACACTTGGGGCTATGTTGATGTTCTCAAGTGCTATGATTTCAGGTACACTGATGGCCGAGTAGTGTTTCACACTTTTTTACCCGCATCCCTTTATTCGCCGCTGTGAGAAATAATATTTAACCGCGAAGTAGCCAGTTTACATCACAAATTTTCACACGTGGGAAAAACGTAGTGTGATTTCTCTCAACGGAACCCTACGCGAAAACGATCGGTCTGCCAGACTTGATTCCATCATTCGGCGTACGAACTGCAAAGTGTTTCCTCATCTATCCAGTTGAACAGTCACGACAGGGAAGAGGTGTCCCCACCGATCATGTCGTACCTTGGTCGCAGGACTTCGCCCTTCCGGTCACCCAGAGCGACGCGATGCACTGAATTATCTTGCGATCCGTCTGCACAATCATCGTTCGGGAGTCGATGAAATTATGGTGGCCATTGGGCTCCAGCAAGAAGCAGGCTCCAGAAACTGCGTGACCTTGTTCGAGGAGCTCAACCGCCTTGATATGCGATTGATTGAAATAAGCAGAGAAGGCATCTACGACAAGTGAGGAAGAGGGGCATTTGAAGATGTCAAGGTGTTGTCGTAATGATGCAGAAGAGGGATATGTAATACATCATTGGCATACACATCATGTGCAATCTAGTATATATCTCGCGGCTCCGCGTAGATGTGCCATGGTCGCTCCATGTCTTCGCTCTCATAGTCGCCCGCATCAGGAATTTTACAAAAATCTAATTTCAGCTAATTTCAACTAATGTTGACTAATATTGGCTAAATGTAGCTAATTTTGAGTGAAATTAGTCAAAAGTAGTCAAAAGTAGCTGAGATTAGTTGAAATTAGCTAAAATAGATTCTTGTAAAATTCCTGATGCGTATAGACCGTGGACAAGTTCCTTCTCACCCGATCCCTCAGTGTTCCCGCCATCAGTCACGGTGGGCTTTCAGGATGTTTGCTTACACTAGTGTCTACAGACTAAGGTAGAGTCATCTTGCCTCTGTTCTAACATGGTGTTGCTAACATTTATTGTCAGGGTAGGAATTAACAGAGTAGCACATCGGTAACACTTATTGTTAGTGGGAGGGGTTCAAGTTGTAGGGAATTAGATATCATTTTAGTTTTCTTGATCATCTAAACGATGAATTAATAACTCATTTTTGAATTTTGAAATTCAGTTTGACAGATTTTGTGGCAACAGTTGTCCGTCCAGAATCGGCGCGTAGCAACCTGACTTCAATCAAATCTTTATTGTTATCAACGATCTCCCGACGATTCAGGTATTTCTCGGTCTCGGTCGATCGAATGATCGGTTTGTCAACTGACCAAGTGCGCATAGGTGGTTTCTCCATCTTGGCCGAGAAACCTACTTATTCAAAACGACGACACTCATTCTTACATTGGGTATTTCCTTGTTTCAGTGATCGGCGCATCCGCTCATTCATCCGTGCCCCAGTGTTGTTTAACCTTCTCATCCCCGCCAACCACTTCATAATGAGAAAAGACATAACGGTACCTATTTGAAACCTTGCACTCTGCGACGAGGAGATCACAGGACAGTTTCTAGGCTTTGGGAGAACAAGGATCAGTCGGTTTGGACATGCGACTTTGGACGACTGCTAACAAATGTCACCCAAAAGGGTACTGATGACAGTCATTTTTACTACTTGGCTATAAAAGTGAATATCCAATGGTAGGGACTGGGGAGGAACCTGATCCTATGTGCGTCCAACTATATAGGTCTCGATCCTGTTGGGCCCGGAAAGCTCCCCCGACCAAGCGACGACTATTTAGCTGAGTCACCTTGGTCGCGTGATCATCAAGCCGCCGCAGAGGTTCCAAAACTCTGGGGAATGAGCCGAAGTTGACCGTATCAGTTTCGCCGAGTGGAGCAGCCGCAATCGCACATGTTACGAATTCAGTCACCATGGGTTACATTCGGAATCAGAGCGTCCGTAAGCGAGATCAACGAAGGCGAGCCAAAGGTGGGTATTATCCTTGCTGGATTCGGATGAAAGGTGAGATGTACTGTACGTCCGTGTACTCGCTAAGAACGGTACACTTAACCATTTTTGATATATCACTCAAACAACAACATACACGACTTGGTCAACAAACAGCAGGGGACATCAACTCTACGGTGCCCCCGCCAACGAATACCATTGCTTAATCCGATAGTCACGACCTGGAACTATTCGGCAGGAGAAAGGTCAGGCAAGAGGCGACCTGATAGGTTTGGTGACCGGTTCATTGATAAACTCCGCTGTCCCCCAGTACTGAGTGATCCTCTCGTCCGCAGTCACCTTCTCGTAATAAGCAAAGATCGCCGGATACCGCGCACGTTCAGCAATTCCGAGCGTAATCTGAGAAGCTTGATTAACCGAGCCCGCCACAGCCAAATCGGCAAGCGACAACGAATCGGAAGCAATGTAACTCGGGAAACGTGACCCGAGGAACGAGTCAAGGTGCTGGAGCCCACGAGCAAGTTGCTCATGGTGCTTGTCTAGCGCCTGCACAATATCAACCTCGAGGGTGCTGCTAGAAACCAGTTGCTTGGGATGCTCACCTCGCGATTGAGAGGCGGGCCGTAGCCAAATATCATACGAGCGGCAGCAAGTGTCGGAGTGCTGACTTCATGTTCGGCATAGTGCACCCATTGATCGATTTGTGCTCTTTCCTTTGGGTTGTGGCCTAATAGGTTGACTTTGGACCCGATTTCACTCACTGGTCGGAGTCAGCACAAGGGATGCAACTTCAACCAAACATTGCTCACGGTATCGAGCAATCGGTGCCCCTTCGATCAGCATAAATCCATATGTACCCTCGAATGCAGGAATCTTTCCAAAGGGGAATTTTTCCATAAACTCCTCAGGTCTGTTTGCGAGCCTGAAAGGTGGCATGTTAAGCTCAAGTCCGTTCAGAGCTGCCACGCTCAGGATCTACGATGGCCAGATGCAGGTTACGGTTGTTAGACAACCGTGGGTGATAACATACCACTTTGGTCTGACGCTGGCGGACGTGGCCCCAGAGAGTACCGATAGGAGGCATCCTAGTGACTTAAAACAATTGTTATGTCGGCTGGATGTTCTCCAGGGGGTCCCTTGAAACCTTTATATAAACCCGAGTATTGAGATGCCGTTAGTCGCCAGCCACCGAGTAAAAGAAAGCTGTACAGTGAACGAGCAACCGGGTTGAGTTGACTTCCTAACTAACATGCCGGGGCGGTGGCCGACTTCAGAAACGCTCGCCGGGTCGACTGGTAAACGTAGTTCCGTTGATCCCCTCGGGTTAGGCTCCGATGACCAACTTCCGAATCCAGGCTGTTACCATGATGTCGGTCCGAATGTCTCCGAGAGACAGTGCAATCACCAACATAGCAGTAAGTTATAAGTAAATGGTAAAAATTTGCCATACACGAACAGTTCCTGGTTTCGCTTGTCCGTCTGCGACCGCTACTGTACCTGTCCCTCCACGTTGTTCCCCATCGGGTTGCGCTACTGCCGCTCTTGCTGTCTGTCTCCTTCTGTCCCCTTCTGCCACCTTGCTACCCGCCGCGTCGCTCGGCCCTGTCGTCGCCTGCAGCCTCACCGCTTCTGACCGCTTCTGCCCCCTTGCAACCCGCCACAGCGAGAGACAAACAGAAAAGGCGGCTACCGCGGGTAAGGAAGAGAGGGATTTGATGATGTCAATGCGTTGTGGTAACGACAGCAAAGAAGAGAGATATTTGACAAGCTGAAGAGCTGTCTCATATGCGACCAGCACCGGAGGTAGTGGAATTCGTCTGCTTTCTCTATCCGGGATCTTGCTGCTGATGGATCAGATGAAAACACAGTTTGAGACATATGCGCTCGAGTTCAGCATGGGGACTGAAGAGCCCTTCTTTGTCTACCACCCAAGCTATCGGTACCAACCGATTATAAAGGTACCCTGCAAGGCTGTTCAAACACGTCAACCAAAGTTGGCGCCCTGGAAAGTCGAGTGAGAGCACATCTCGGATGAGAAAGATGGCCTCATCGAGGTCGTTGGTCCCGCTGAGTTGCTTGTGCCGAGTACAGAGATGGTTGTTCAAAGTTGTCGACCGATTTGGGTTCCCTGGCGGGTAAAGGACGAGTGCATCACGAATGAGAACGATAGCCTCATCGAGGTCTTTGATTCTCCCGAGTCGCTTGGGTCATCTGCAAGGCTGTTCAGGGAAAATGATCGAAATCGAAGAGGGTGCCCTGGTGGACGAAGCGAGAGTAGATCTCCCTAGAGCCGAATGGGTTCTGTAATGTCCTTGATTTGATCCCCCTGAGTTGCCTGTAACGAACGTGGAGATACAGCGCAAGGCTACTCAACCGAAACCCTGGTTGGCAAGGCGAGAGAGCCCAACCGCCTCCGTTCTCCAACCGGGGACGCCGGACCGGAGGGAACGCGCTTGGCGCTTGATATCACTCATTCGCATCACTCCCCAATTACTCAACCCGGACTGCGGAATTCTCTCTTTTACAACCATATGCTGCTCCTCCGCTCAGACAGGGTCTCTGAATGGTTCATCTCATCCTACACCACGACGTTGATTGCCTTCATTCATGCTAGACGACCACATTCACTAGATTCCGTGATTGCGAAGCCACGGTTCATTGTCATCGGACAAGCCACAGCCAAGGACACAAATCAGCCATTTTCTGTATGTGCGAATTAACAAACACTGGAAAGATCATCCATGGTCGGACGACATTCCAGGTCATCGAAGGGGAAAAGATCCTTGCATCTCTAGGGTGCTTGACGAGCTGAACAAGAACGAATAGGTACACTCTGCGTGTCATGGTATCCCAAACCGGCAGGTTCCGCGTTCGCGCTTCGAGATAGATATCTCAAGACCCAACGCAAGAGCTACAGGATTCTGAGTTTGCATATCTATCGCACGTCATAACAGTTGGATATGAGAAAAGCACGGATGGGATGATCCATCTCGCGTCTGCGATGCAGTTTGCCAGATTTTGCTCGGTCCTCGGAACAATGTGGACAGTAGATAACGGAGATACGAATAGTATCGCGTCCGGGTTCTACACATATGTGATGAACGAGTCAGGACTTCTGGACCACCATACCCGTGGCGCACTCGCACTGCATAGCACGATGAAGACAGTGAAGATCAACACATCCTTTACGAACACCTTAGTCCTGCCCTCATGCTCGATTTCTGTTCTGCTCTGTTTTGGATATGTGGGTCTGCTCCGTGGTTCTTGTTACATCCTAATGAGACAGTCATTCACACATCAACAATACACATCGCTTGCTGAAGGTATGGAACGGGTCGCTGGACGGCCGGTGTTTGGATGTCTAAGTACACTCAAAATGTAATTGCAGACATGGAAAGCCACAAACTCGGCCAGAAAGTTCAGAGCAGCGAAAAGCATTCTGCAGGGGTCGACGTTAGAGCTGGCGAAAGTGACGGAAGAAAGTTGGGTACCTCGTAACACATCAGCTAGGATTTTCCGCTAGTAAGGTCAAGCTCCCAACAATAATAAACACTCGCTCTCTCTTTGAACATTGGCGAGAACGTTGGTAAAGTTCATCTGCAGGGGTATGTCACCGTTTCACGACTCGCGTCGATCGTTGCAGGCCGGTGCGTCGTGCTGCTATTTCATGCTCGACCAGTCATTCGTAGCTCCCCAACCTGCAGAGCAGAACCTACCCTCGATGATTCGTGTGCACACTCACCATTCTGGCCTAAAGTCACAACGATGCTAGGCAAATTCTCACCATGTCTTCCCAAGTCACAGCCCGTGGATTGCTTAAAAAAAGAGAAAGACACCACGTTCCAAGCCGAAAGCAATGGCGCCGATTCAAGTGACGTGGACTGGGGTAAGTACGGTGGGTCACTACGGATGTACATTCGACCAACAGCAAACCTTTTTCTTTCTCCCAGAGCTGGCACCACCGCCAACAGCAAAGCGTCGGGCGACCAAATTTCGGCCTAAAAAGATCCTGCCAGCAATACCTACTCTATCATCATCCACACGTGAAATGCCCCCGCACCTCATTCCCTGTGTACGCCGTACGGAAGGCAACATCGCTCGAGAGACCGCGCATGTTCTTCGAGGTGCGTATCTGGGCCCGTTCGTGTGGCTTCACCAGGGTCACGCCACATACATAGATATTGACTCCCCATCGGAGCATAAACCTATCGCTCAGCTTGCCCACGGCCTCGACTGTGTCTTATTCAAGTCAGCACGAGTGATTCACGCTGTGTTGTATTCTTGCATCAACTCGCGGCCTTGCCCCAGTCCAGGCGTATATTAGTTGAGGGATCCTCGCTCTCGCATTTAGGGCGTAATGCTTGAAATTTTATTAACCCTCCCCGAGTTATGCTCTGCTCCCAATGTCAGAGCTGGCTCTGATGACGAGACAAGAAGCCTATCGGTATGCGGTTAATGTATGTGGTGTCATGCGATATAGGATCAGAGGTTCATCTTATCTAGATTCAAATTCGATCACATGACCCAGTACCTTCACCAAATCTATGTTGTGTTCGAAAAATCAGTCGTGCTGCGAAGAGCATGCTGGGCTGTGAACTAAATCATGTACACCTGTCCCGTCTTCGCTTGCGCTCACACCTGCCCCGCTCCGCCTACCGTTGCAAGCCTCAACTCTCTGCCGAACATGCATCGCAAAGCAACCTTCCGGGCTCACCCTGCGACCTGCAATTCTCTACCGTATGGCAGCCCTCCATGGAGGAATATCGTCCATGATTCACCATAAAACAAGCAGCGGTGCAACGTGGCACCCTATATACGCACATTCACACAACTCCAGCAACTTAGTACGCCGCTACACCAATAACGCTAGCGGACTAACGGAGATCTCATCTTACCCAAGATGCACTTTTGTAGTGACGGAGGCACGACGAGTTAGTTAGACTGTTCCCCGTAGGTAAACTCTGCAATTCGACAAAAATGAGCACCTGATCACCGCGTGGATCTCGGTGATCCAGGTGTTTCTCTGTCTCAATCGATCGAATGATCAGCTTTTCAACTGAACAAGTGCACATAGGTCCTTTCTCCTTCTTGGCCGAGAAACCTATCTTATTCAACACATTGAAATTACATCGACTCTTGTCACGCCATTCTCTTCATCTTACATGGGGTATGATTTTGTTTCGGCGTCCAGCACATCCACTCATTCGTCCGTGCCCCAGTATTGTTTAACCTTCCCATCCCCGGTCATCTTTTCATAATGAACAAAGACATATCGGCACCGCTCGCGCTCGAGAATCCGAGCGCATCCGTGGCCCGCGATGCCAGCAGGAGGTCCGAGGACCCCATCTTCGGCAAAATGTATCCACTGGTCAACGAGCGCGGTACCTTCCTTGTTCGCACCCAACAGGTCCACATTAGTTCCAAATGCTGCTTACTTCCAAGAGCGTTGTACCATCAGCCGGACGGAACCGTCACGATCGAGGCGTACCCGGGTGTCACCGACGATAGCATGCCGCCGTTGTTCCTCGGACAACTTTAAACCTATTCCTGCTCTTGAACGCTGGGATCTTCCCATATTGAAACCTTGCAGTAAACTCTTGTAGGCTTGTTCTGCAACGAGAACAGGGGGGTTGGTCGAGTCCCGATTCATTGAGTGCCGCAACGCTGAATATTTACGACAAAACAGTCCCATGTCAGTCTCCAGTCTTTTGGAGAACAAGGATCAGTTGGTGTGGGCGTGTGACTTTGGTCTGGCGCGGGCGGATGTCACCCCAGAGGTACCGATGACAGCCACTTTCACGACCTGAGTCAATTTGGTCACATGATATCAAACCGCAGCAGAGGTGCCAAAACTTTGAGGAGTGAGGTGAAGTAAGGCGAGGTACACTGTATCAGTCACGTCGGGTGGAACAGCTGTAATCGCCCATGTCACGAATTCAGTATCCACAAGTCGAATTCGGAATCAGAGCGCCCGTAAGCGAGACCGACGAAGGCGAGCCAATGGTGGGTACTATCCTCGCTGGACTCGGATGAAAGGTGAGAGGTACGTCTGCGTACTCGAGATAGGTTTTCCAAGAACAGGGCATAGAACAATCATTGTTTTATTATACAACGACAACATACGCAACTTGGCCAAAAAAATACGGCAGAGAAGACCAATTATACAGCGCCCCGCCCATGAACAGCATCCTCTAATCCGACAGTTGCGACGTGGAACTACTAAGCGGACGCAAAAGGCCACCTGGTAGGTTTGGTGATCGGTTCATTGAGGAACTCTGCTGTCCCCCAATACTCCTTGATCCTCTCGTCCGCAGTCACCTTTTCGTAATAAGCAAAGATCGCCGGATACTGCGCACGTTCCCCAATTCCGAGTGTAATCCGAGCAGCTTGGTGAATCGAGCCAGCCATAATCAAGTCAGCAAGCGACAACGAGTTGGAAGCAATGTAGCTCGAGGGACGCGACCCGAGGAACGACTCAAGGTACTTGAGCCCACGAGCGAGTATCTCATGATACTTGTCTAGCGCCTGCACGATATCAGCTTCAAAGGCGCCGCCACAAACCACGTCTTTGGGATGCTCACCTCGCGATTGAAAGGCGGACCGTGGCCATATACCAGACGAGCGGCTGCAAGCGTCGGAGTGCTGATTTCATGTTCGGCATAGTGTGCCCATTGATCAATGAGTGTTCTTTCCTTCACGTTGTCGCCCAATAGGTTGATTTCAGTCCCGATTTCACTCACTAGGCGGAGTCAGCGGAAGGGATGCGGCCTCGACCCAAAGATCGCTCACAGTATCGAGCAATCGGTGCCCCTTCGATTAGCTTAAATCCATCTGCACCCTCGAAAGCGGGGATCTTTCCAAGGGGGAATTTTTCTATAAATTCTCTTGGTTTGTTTGTGAACGCAAAAGGTGGCATATCAAGCTCAAGCCCATTCAGAGCTGCCACGCTCAGGATCTACGGTAACCAGGTCACGGTTGTGAAGGCAGCCATAGGTGACAACATACTACTCTGCTCTGACGCTGGCGGCGGTGGCCCCAGAGAGTACCGATCGGGGACATCTTGGTGGCTTAGAGCAATGGTCAGGTGGGACGAATGCCCTCCGATGCGTCCCTTGAGACCTTTTTATAGACCTGAGTATGGAATCTGATGCCGTTAGTCGCCAGCCGCCGAGTTAAAAAAAAAGCTGTACTGTCAGCGGGCAATCGGGTTGACTCATAATCAACCATGTACATCGGTGAGTACTATGCCGAGGAACGTCCAACTTCAGAAACGCTGAGTCAACTGGTGATCGCGCTTGCGTAAATCGGGGAGACGATGACCCCTCGGGTATGGTCTGGATGACCAACTTTTAATTCCCGACTGTTACCATCACCGGTGTGGGTTCAGTCCGAATGGTTCCGGGAGATGCTTTGTTTCACCTTCGCGGTTTCTACCGTCACCTGTGTTGAGTAGTACATTTCGTTGAACGGAATAAAGGCGTTGCCGGCAGAACCAGAATGGTGAAGGTGCAGTGAAGTCAATCCCCAATCTGACGTTCTCTAGACCCGGGACGTCCCGTTGCATGCGAGGGTAATCGGACACCATCCGAAGGTTTAGAGCCGCCTCTTAACCCTAGCCAAGGAAGTCAAGCACTTGGCCTTGCCTTTTCCAGTGACGGCACACTGTGCAGCATCCTAAATTCTTTCCGAGCCACTGCCTCCAAAAATGACTAGTCGGCCAGATTTGAACGTTACTTGATTCCATCTTTTGGCGTATTAACCGCGGATTGATCCTGTCTGCCCAGTTGGACGGTCACAACAGGGAAGAAGTGTCACCGCTGATCATGTCGTCGACCTCGATCGCGAGGCACTCCGACTTCGCCCTCCCGGTCACACAGAGAGATGCAATGCATCGACTTGTCTCGCGATCCTTTTGTATACAATCATCGTTCGGGAATCGATGACATTATGGTGGGCACCGAGCTCCAGCAAGAAGCAGGCTCCAGAAAACTGCGCAACCTTGTTCAAGGAGCTCAACTACCCTAATGCGTGATTGATTGTGGAGACAAGCAGAGAGGGCGTCCACTGCAAGTGAGGGAGAGAGGGATTTCAAGATGTCAGCGTGTTGTGGTAATGACGGCAAGGAAGAGGGATGTTTTAATGGTGCCTTGCAAGGTCGTTCAAACAGGTTGACCAAAGTTGCCCTAGAGGATCAAGTGAGAGCGCACTCAAATGAGAATGTACCGAGCGTAGAGACATCAAGCGAGGTTGTTCAAAGTTGTCCACCGATTTTATGTTCCCTCGGGAAAAGGACGAGTGCATCACGAACGAGGATGATGGCTTCGTCGAGGACTTTAATTCTCCCTCCCGAGCCGCCCATACTGCGTGTGAAGATCATCAGGAAATGACTGAAGAGAGTGCCCTGGTGGACAAAGCGAGAGTAGATCTCGCTGAAGCTGAATGACTTCTGTAATGTCCTTGGTCCCTCCGAGTTGCTAGCGAATGTGGAGATACGGCGCAGGACCCTTGACCGCAATTGAGGATGGAAGGAACGTCGCTCACTAATCACTCGACCGATTCTTGCATTTCTATGATGCTTTAACGAGCCTAACAAGAACGGATGGGTACATTCTGCGTGTCACGGTATCCAAAACTGGCAGGCGCCATTCGAATCCGCGTTCGCGCTTCGAGATGGATGGCTTAAGATCTAACGCATCACCTGATACGAGTTACAGAATTCAGAGTTTGCGTGCCTATTCGCATATCTTACGATGGTTGGATGTGAGAAAAGTCCAGACGAGATGATCCATCTCGCGTCTGCGATGCAATTTGCCAGATTCCGTTCAGTCATCCGGGCAGTAGATGACGGAGAGACCACGCCCTGGTTTTATACACATATGGCGGACGAGTCGGGACATCTGGATTATACCCATATAGTATTGCAGACATAGAAAGCCACAGACTTGGTCAGAACAGTGAAAAGCGGATCGCAGGGGTCCACGTTGGAGCTGGGGAAAGGAAGCCGAGTAACCCACCATGTAACACAGCAACTTGGATGTTCGCTAGCTAGTAAAGTGAAGGTCACAACAATAATAAACACTCGCTTAAGCTATACTCTATTCTCTCTTCTTTGACGAGAACGTTGGCAAAGTTCAATGCAAACACTGCACAGGCATGTCACCATTTCACGACTCCCGTTGATCGTTGCAGGCCGGCGCGTCGTGCTGCCGTTCCATGCTCGACCATTCGTCCATAGCTCCCCAACTTGCAGAGCAGAGCCAACACTCAATGATTCCTGTACACACTCGCCATCCTTGCCCACAAGTCACAACGATGCTAGTCGAATCCTCACCACGGCTTCCCAAGTCACGGCCCGCGAACCACTTAAAAAAAAGGGAAAGACACCACATCCTAAGTCAAAGGCAATAACACCGATTCAAGTGACGCGAAAGGGAGCCAGGTCGACACAAGCAACCATCAAGGATTCCAAACGTCCAAAAATCACACGAAAAAGCAAAAGGTCTTCTTCGCTTGTACAGAAAGGAACTTCGGAAAATGTTGTTAGACATAGCGGGTTTACTGTGGATAACTGGGGTAAGGACGGTGAGTCCACTACGCACGTTTTTCACGATTATTCGAACATCACCTTTTTTTCTCCTAGAGTTGGCACCGCCACCAACAGCAAAGCGTCGGGCGACCAAACTTCGGCCTAAGGAGATCGTGCCGGCAACATCCACTTCATCATCATCCACGCGTGAAATGCCGCCGCACCGCATTCCCTATGTACGCCGTACGGAAGGCTACATTGCTGATGAGACTGGGCATATTCTCCGAGGTGCGTATCTGGACCCGTACGCGTAGCTTCACCAAAGTCATGCCATATACATAGATATCGACTCGTCATCGGAGCATAAACCTATCGCTCAGCTTGCCCACGGTCTCGACCGTGTCTTATTCAAGTCAGCACGAGTGTTTTCTTTATTTTATTCCGTCCGATTCACGCTGTGTTGTATTCTTGCATCAACTCGCGGCCTTGCCCCAGTCCAGGCGTATATTGGTTGAGAGATCCTCGTTCTCGGATTTACAATTTTACACCTTGGTTGGAATCTATACCCCCAGTCACCGATTTTGCTTTCGAGCGTGTGACAGGGTTTGTCAAGAGCTCTTTGGACAATGTATGTGGTGTTATGTCCGCTTCTGTTGGGTACGTGTGAACTCACACATGGGGATACCCCAGGATCTGTGGAAGATTGCGAAGGAACATAGACGCCCGTTTGCGGGATCAACGTCATCGTTGACAGGCCTTTTGAGCCATTGCTATTTCTTAATCTCGGACGATAAAGAAGTGGATACAAGTTCCTTGAGCCGTGCATTTCACCACCAGGTAAGTTTATCCGAGGGTTATTGTTATGGAATGGGCTTGCGATGTTTGTATTGCGGTCCGAGAAGAATCAGCAGCCTTATAATCCACTTTATTGACGCCCAAAACTGACAAGGGTCTCAGCCAACGAACTTCACACCCGGCCAGCGGATGCCTACATCCGTCGTGCTCAATCACAAGGAAGGGGTATGGTTAATCGACTCCGATAAAATGGAAGAGTTGAGTGAGAAGAACGTGCTGACCTGGATGGTGAGTAGTGTGGTTGACTGCATTCCTTAATCCTGCGCAGCCACGCGTTGAACATTTGATTGATGCGATTTAGGGCACAATGCTTGAAAAGTTTATAACGGTCCCTGAGGAGGAATTCAAGTTGCTTTTACGCTCTGCGCCCAATGTGAAAGTTCAAACTGATACGAGACGAGAAGCCTATCGGTATGCGATGGTAGGCTATTCCCTGGTCCTTTAAGTATAAAAGCTTTGCTCATGTTCTCTCGGGCTTTGGCAAATGTAGTCCGACCGGTTTGTTATGCGCTCTCAGCTCGACTGTGTTGATTCTCGATTGCCCGGGACCGGTGTCTTCGACATCAAGACGCGCGCCGCCGTCCCCATCCGTCTAGATATTCTTAATTACGAGGTATGCCACAAATGTACTAATTGCGACTTGTGACCGGGTTGACGTTTGTTCACTGCAGGAAAATTCTGGATATTTAATCAAAACGCTAACAGGACCTCTTGAGAGCTTTGAGAAGGAATATTATGACCTGATTCGGAGTGCTTTCCTGAAGTACAGGTAAGCTGGTTTCACCCGACTCGCTGCAAAAGTTCATGGTACCCCCGGCCAGCTTCCAAGCACGGATTGGCAATATGGATGGCGTATTGGTCGCTTATCACAATACGGCGCGAATTTTTGGCTTCCAATATGTATCTCTTGAGGAAATGGAAGAGAGATTATATGACTCGGGGAATGGGACGAGGGTGTTCAACAAATGCGTTTCGCTACTCGAGAGGGTGCTGAGTGATGTTGTGTCCATTTACGGCGAGCGGGTGAGTTTATTCCCATTTTACATCCACTTCCCAGCCTTCAGCTCATTTGCACCTGGTAGAGTGTTAAATGCACTTTTGAAACGCGCGAATCGAGCCAAGAGCTAAATGTGTTTATCGAACCTGTGGAATGGGATGAACAGGCTGAAGGGAAGTCGTGTCCGATCAAAGAGGTCGACATTCGAGTCGTGAGCCACTTGAATGGCGAGGAAGCGAAGGGTTCGAGGGCGGTTACAGACAGTCGTGAATGTGAGTGAAAACCGAACTGTAGCCCGTGAATTGGCGTCGCTCAACTCGCGTTGACGACAGGGGTAGTCCAATGGACGCTGACTGAATCCGCGCTGGATGAAGATGCAATCCGTCGACGACTCGATGGTGCGCGTGAACGTCAACTTAGGGCCCTCAGCTTCCCTGCCGGTGTTGAGACGATCGCGGAAATGGAAAAGGCATGGGCTAAAATTGATTTTAGTGGAAAACAAATTACGCGAGAGATGATGGCTATGATAAAGGAACTTGAACCTCATTCGCCGTGTGTCTGCTATCATATTCAGCTTATTATAGTCTGCTAACTGGACATGGGTGGACAGTTGTGTGAATCCGGAAAATGGGACGCCCTCTGGGCAGGCACCTCCGCCAAGCCAGTCGGCCTCTTCGGGACAACAAGCCGCTCAAGAGACGGGCCAGCATGGGTCAACGAGTCCCCAATCCCATCCACCGCCCTCTTCCCCATTTCTCAATTTTCGCGAACCAAACGCCAACATTCGACAGCTTCGTCGGCTTGCAATTCAAGGCCGAGAGGAGACATTGAAGGAGGAAGCAGAGGCCCGAGAAAAGGTTGTGTGGGGGTCTGTGGACGGTTGGTACGACAGACGCGTGCGGCGGGAGGAAGGAGTTCCAGCGCTTGGATATGGCACGTTGCCGTGTGCGAACGAATCGGCAAAAGTAGAGGATGAACTGGGGGTGGGTGTGTCAAGCAAAGGTGGGGCTGAGGACGGAGAACTAGCAGAGGGTGCTGAACCACGGACACCCGAGCTCGGGGCAAGTAGGCAGATGTGATAGACGATGGTTGTTTGCTTCATGTCGAATGTAGAAACAACATGACTTGGGCGATACTTGCCAACGGTAGATCAATAGATTATAGCTGATTACAAAACGATGCGGAAAAAGGAAAAACACACTTCAAAAATTCATGAGGCTGTGTAAGGACCCCACATGCATCTGAGTGAGTGTGTATGGAAAAATATGCTCAGTTGATCCATTCATGCCATGCCAACTGTCCACTGATCTCAAAGCCCACATCCCAGCCCTCTACAACCAAGCCTATGCATATATGCAGCTCTTGGGAGTCACTCTCCCTCAGATGCATCCGGGGTCCTTACACAGCCTCACGAATTTTGGTGCGTTTTTCCGCATCGTTCTGTAATCAGCTGTAAACTGTGCGATTCTCAACTCTCAACTACTCGTCTTACCAATATTTCCCCACGCTCACGCTCGAGACCTCACTAAAAACTTGGACCACCGCCTCGCAATGCACTCTACCACATAATTTAGAACTATCCATCGTGTAAAACAATCCAAGTCAAGGTCCGAACGGCCATTAACCACCCCTTAAATTCAAAGGGCTTGCGCTGACCTCGGCGTTGATGAGCGGCCATGGATGTTCGAGTGAATGACCGCTGGCCCGGTGGAGTATGCAGTCAAACTGGTAGATTACCGAAATGCAATGATAAACTATCAAACTTATCCTAAGTTTCAAGGGCGCGTTCGACTGCAACATGCTATGTGAATGCTGAGCCGCCTGAAAGGAGGTTCAGGAATGTAGTCGAGCAGAGGAGCATTTAGCCGAGCCGGTTACCGAAGCCACTGAAATGAGAACGGAGACAGACAAGACAAAAGTTATACTCATAAATGCTGGGTCAGGACACGTCCATGCCTGTTGAGAAGGGCTTCTACTTTCCGACGACTTGCCCTACCCCAGCAACCTCTTGCTAATGGTCCGGCCACTAGACCAATAAACCAAAATGGGGCAAGGAGAGGTGTGGTGTATGACCTTCTCGTAGACTCTACCTAATCCATGAGTTCGTACATTGGATATCTATCTCTTTGTGAAATCGTCATATTTACCACTCAAAACCATTACATGTGTATATTTGACTAAATATACGCTAGCAGCCACTGATTGAGACTTGCCCCAGACCGCCATCACCGTAATAGAGAAACTGGATACCTATAGTTTCTATATCCCCTACATACTCTTCCGCGAGGCAACCCGCTCCATGGACGGCAAGATTGTCAAAGTGAGCCGGCTCGTGTCGAGACATATCCGGCCTCAATGTTATCCTATTCGTACACCAGGATCTCTCTAACCTCAATCGCGACCTTTCAAAAGTCATCCCATTTGATGCTCACGAAGAGCATACCTCGACTCGTCCAGAAAATTCAATTGTGCTTCCCGAATAGACAGGTACTCCTGAAGACAAGGGTCTTGTTGCGATGATCCCCTTCCTTGAATGAATGTTCTCTCGTGATAGGATACCATTTCCATGCTTGCTTTCACAGCCATCAGCAAACCCCAGGCTGTCCGTCCGATTCTCCAAGCTTACCATGGTAAAGACATTCCTACCGAGTATGTCAAGAAGGAAGCCGAGGCACGTGAACGCCATATCGCTGAGTGGAGGAACAAATCCGGAGGTCTGTCCACTGGGTCATTCACCATGAGCTCCTTGTTTGGCGCGAGCACACAGGTGCGTTTCTTTAGCCTGTGCATGAACTCGTCGATGAATCCTTTATTGCTGTAGTCTTCTTACTCGCCCGTCCCACCTACATACCTGGAACAAAAGCGGGCAGAGGCACAACGGCAATACAAGGAAGAGCAAGCCTATATTGCAGCTCATAAGGCCGAATTTGACAAGGCGTTGGAGGATGAGAGACAAGCGATGGCCAAGGAGATGTCTGGGTCGCTGCTCGGCCTCCTGGATAACCTAGGAGGAAAGAAGTCGCAGGGCTCGCAGGATGCTAGCAAAACTGCTGCGGGCGGCGGGGAGGTGGAATTGAATGATGGATATGTGATCGGGTTCAAGGTTCTGTCGTGTGGCGGGGCTTGAGCATAAGAGAGTAGTCGTGATGACCTGTTGTTATCCACATAACCTGCCCCTCTTCTCACGGCCGAGTGATGGTCTCGCTGTTCCTAATGAACGGTCAGGACAGTTGCATGTATGATCTTACTCGAGCCTACGGCTTACGATTACTCACCACTAGGAGAGGGTCCATCGAAAGGTGATAGACTCGAGAGACAAATGACACGGATCCTCTTTGACGAGAATGTTTGCTTGGGGGGCAGCGCTGGTGGTGCTTGAAAGAGTCAAATTACGGAACTAGGTTTCGGCATCATACCAAACTTCCCGCGATTGGCATGCAAAGCCAAGCGCATTTCAACACATTCTCAACAATAAATGCTGATAATGACGAGGCTGATCTCCTGAGAGTTGAACGTACAGACTCGACGTTGGGCTTAGCGAGGCTCGTCTGTCCGGGGAGGGGAGTTCGGTGACGCTCTCGAGTCAAGTCTGGATCTGAACTCTGGCTGAAAGGAGTTATAGCCTTATTCATTCGTAGAGGAGGCCTCGCCGTTACGGAACGGCTATAAAGACATCAATGGTGTTTGAGCGGGTCAGGTCATATTGCACTAGTCCGCGTTTTGCATCACGACTCAGGAATATCACGAGGCGTTGGAAAAAAAAAAGCATGATGACGATACTTGGATGACAGATTAGCGCCTCAAAAGGGTAGAGTGCGGATTCAAAAATGCTGGGACTCAATTGGACGGTTATGAATGTAACTTTGCGATTGCCGAAGGGGATAGGCGGATGTCAGATTGGCGCCTCAAGTAGGTAGATCGCGGATACAATGAAAATTGGATCACAAAGACGAATCATAACGGGGGCGCGTAGAGGTAGGTGCTTGGGGACGTACCAGGTCTGCATGTTGTTTTGTATTTGAACCGATTGGTGTCCTCTGATCGCTTAGGAGCCCGCCTTGCGTGGCCTGTAAAACGAGGACGGATCCGAATTGGCCACATGATCCGGCCAACAGGAATGTTACGTCAAGGTTTGAGTTTGCACAATGCGGATGCCCAGCTGCGACAGGGTGATTCAACAATGGCCATATGGAAGTTTACTCTTTTACTTCTTTTACTTACTGACGTTCGAAGATCCATTCAAACAGCATTATGGGACAACGGCCGTCATACTAGCCTATTTACAGCTTTTGAGTATGTAATCTGGAAGCTCGGTGTGTCATGACTCAGGGCCTCAGGTCTCACTGACCGTGATTGTACTCCGACCAGGCATCTCTAGCGAGCCAAGAGGTATCGGGACTAAATAGGCCACTGATCTGTGAGTTCTCGTCCGTCGCTGACGGTTTAATGGTGGACATACAAGTTACCATGATTTGGTGACAATTACTGGCGCTCATCTTTGTAAAGGTGCGAACGCTGAGAGTTCTATTTGAGACAGACACCATTCTGTTCAGGTGCCACATGCCACAAAGGCATACAACATGTAGGTCTCCAGAACAGATAAAAGGCCTACTTGTCTGTCTTGAATCTCCCAGGAAACTCTTGGTTTACCTCTGGTGAGCTTTTCACCATGTTCTATCCTCTCACGAATGTTCATATAGTGCTACAGATTTTCTACTTGCTCGCTGCTACATATTCCCTTTTCGACTCATTCAAGACCTCTGATCAAGGTATGACCATTGTTCCTGGCATGCGGGTTATCACGAGCCACAAGATTTATGGTGGATACACAGGACTATGTCTATTGTCATCTACAACATCGGGTCTGAGGACCTCTACATCCGTATCACTAATGTTAGTGGCGGAAGTGATGATTTTTACACAGTTCCTCCTAATAATTCGGAGATTTGGGAGAGGAGTGCTAGGGAGGTTGCATTCATTGGAAGAGATTCTGATCCCGGCTTTGTTTTGTTGGATGTTATTCCTGGCGGTCGCTACTCCGTCAATTGAAGGTTCTTCTCATAGTCCTTTTGTGTAGTAATGATACTCCTGGTTAGCTGCTTTTTTCTAAAAAGCTCAGGATGGTTTAGGTTGAATGGAATTGTTTTGGTGTGCTATCGCAGAGTATTGTAAGGGCAGGCAAGGTCAAAGAGGAAATAATCAATGAGGGACCCTTGGACTTGGTCACCACACATACGATCGGGTGTGGTCTGGTTGGAACACCATAGAGTCACAACTTCATGTCGTCCCAGCTCGGCAATGTCAAGAATTATGGGCAGAATGGGATCACACGATAATGACAATGGTAGTCTACAGGCAGCAACGATGGCACACTGGTGCTACCACACATGCACGGCCTACTCGTAACTTAGGGGTTATTCGAGTTGCCTCTTAGAACAATAGCGTATTCCTGACCATCCCTTTTCCCACATGGCGTCTTCCAGAGCGGATATCTGAAGGAAGTTTGCATTTCCACTCCAGTTGCTGAATGTAGTAACACTAATGGAGATGTCGTCGTTTGTTTGGTCTTCGATGTAGGCAGACGTTGGTCTTGATGATGCGCCATGAGTATACTATTTGTCATACGACGGCTCTATCCCATACCGAGATTGCGTATTGAACGAGGACGCACAGGGAAATACGAAAAACGCAATAAAAAGGCCTGATTGACAGTTGACAGCGGTGTAGTGTGAGTTCTATTGGAGAATGCAATGACAGAGTGGAACCCACCAGAGACAATGCAAGGGTTCCCTTCAGTAGGGCGGTGAGCCTTTTATTGTCCTCCAGGGCCTCGCGATTGATGGGACATCATACATGGGTAACGAGCTGTATATGTTGTCTACCCTGGAGTCATAAATATGATCATTTGACAGTCTGTTGTTTACCTGCCCCCCATTTTACTTTTGAGTCGTTCGCGCATAGATTGGGCAGAAATGCAAGTCCTTCGAATTTTGCGGTGCGCAACGGAACGGAAAAAAGTGATACGTTTGAGGAATCTAGCTCTGATGGAGGGAATCTAAATACTGAGCTGTCCATCTTTGGGCAGTGACTCAATTTCAGGGTTACTGTGTGCATAGGACGAATACCTGCGGTTAGCGGAGAGTGTGAACGCTAAAACGCCACCCGGGTCACAACAAAAACTACCCACGGACAACCACGAGCTACAAACGCAGGGGGGAGTCCATGCACCACAGGGCCCAGTGAAGAATGTGGTGGGTATACGAGGAGCAACGACCGGCAGATCGTCCCCCCGGTAACCTTACTATAGGTGATCTTGACCCCAGACCACACCGATCGGCGAATGAGCTAAAGGTCCTACAGCGAAGTAAGAGAAAAAATCGAATGTCATCTGGGTCCACCCGTCCAAAAACATTCTGCGCTCGTACGCCGCGAAGTTCTGTCGGACATGAAACCTACATCTCATTCTCACACACAAAAGCTGCTACTCACAAATGTAGGCCTACAGGACATGTGACATTTGCTCTTGTCTTGACATCGATGTTATCATTGTCCGTGTTGCGCGATTCTTTGTGCTGTCTGAGAACCCTGGGCTTGCGACAGGTCTTGTCCTTGTCGACGTATCACCTTCCGTTATCCTACCGTTTCTCGCCGTCATCGTTGAACTACTCAAGCAGAGGAGGGCGAAATGCGGAATTTGGTATTGTCTTCATTGAGATCCAGGACTAGAATATTCGACTGGTTTCGTAAAGTGGAGGAACAGAACACGTGTTACCGATACCTATAACCGTTCCTTACTCGGTGAATTCTGTGGATACCGAACAGGACTCTAACTCACAGGAATGTGCGCTCCATGCGAGCTGTGCAGCTCGTGAGAGTCCCATCTTTCCTCGTACTTTCACCGTGCATACACTCAGCCATATTTGATTCGCTGTAATGTCGAATATGACTCTACACGAGTCCGAAGATAATGGTCCCCACATCTGACAATCAAGACAGACCTTTGGAAGATTAGTCGTGTTGCTTATCGCCTTGGCGGGCGACAAGTCATCACAGTTAATTTTGCTGAGGGGAGAATGACATACTGGAACGTTGAAGAAGGGAAGCGAGAGAGAACGATCCCCCTGCACGGCGGGGAAGTATTATTGGATTTCGCTTTGAGCGAAGATGGGAAAACAGCCATTAGTGCAGGGTATAATCGCACGGTCAAAGTGCTGGATGTCGAATCATGTCAAATCATCAGCAAGGGGACATGTGCCGAAGAAGGTCCTGCAGTTGCCATCTCACCGGATGGTCGACTTGTCGCGGCTGGTCAGACGAAGGTGTTTATTCACTCCACAGAACAATGGCAAGTCAGGCAAGTCATCGAGGTCCGCGAGAAGATTTGCAAGATGGCCTTCTCTCCAGACGGCAACAGACTCGCAATTGCCACAATATATGCCACCTTCGTCTATGACATCAACAATGGTTCACACCTCGTTGATCTAAACATGGATTTTGTGCACTCTCTGTTGGAAGGGACGACCTCGCTGGTGTGGTCACGTGATGGGAGCCGCCTTGACGAAATTTACAGGTGGGATACACATTCAGGCGAACAAATTGGACGTCCTTGGACGGGTCACACTCACTGGATAACTTCGCTTTCTCTTTCTCCAGATGGATCAATTCTCGCCAGCACATCATGGGACAAAACTGTTCGTTTCTGGAATGCGACTACCGGTGAGCCGATTGGACAACCCCTGCGACATTCCGGATTGGTGTACAATGTTTGTTATTCACCCTCTGGTGAATTCGTGGCGTCGATAGTGGATGGGCAAATATATATTTGGCGAGCACTTAGGTTGGACAGTGTTGAGAGTCGTGTAAGTAGATTATTTCCCTGCAAGCCTGCAGTGCTCATGTCGCACAGACACGCCCTGATCCTGTGGACACAAGTAACTTCCACTGTACACATTCTTTTCCACCTCTCTACTCTACGCAACTCTCTCACAACCTAAATTTCGAACCCGACGTGAGTAATTGTAATGTAAATCTTCCATTTACCATTCGTCACCCTTCCAGAGATACAGTGCACGAGCCCCTCCAAATTCGAGGGCCCACCTGTTCCATCCCGTGCATCTTGAACCAAGAACTTTACATCCCATCCCACTGCCACCATTAGTTTTTTCCGCTTCGCGACTCATTGAAACGACTGGTTTTGTCACGCCCTCGGGAAATAACGGATCATCTGTGCTGAATCAAGTCAAACAAGTTGTCGCATGCAACCTTGGGTTCGTTCTCCAGTAGTTTCATGGTGCAGTTGCCTTCTCATTGATCCGGTTCGTACTAGTTTTCCTCCTCCACAGGACCTAATTCCGTATATTGTAAAAAAAGAAGATCGATATATTGTTGGAGGAGGTTTTGGTGATGTTTACCGGTGTTGGCACGTCGATGGCGTACAAAAAGAGGTTTGACCATACATTGTAACTCGGAATCTGCAACATTTACAACTTTGTTAGGTTGCAGTCAAGACGTTCCGGTTTAAGTTCACGATGGATGAGATGACAGATGATAGAAAATCTACCAAGGTAGCTTATCTCATTCATAACCAAAGGACATCGTGTGATCCAGGCTGCTTCTAGATGCTCCGCCGAGAACTTGGAATTTGGAGGAGGCTTCACCATGTCAACGTTGTTCCATTTCTAGGTATCGCATACGGCTTTGGAATGCAAGGCACAATGGCATTGGTTTCGTTGTGGATACCTAACGAATCCCTGAACCTCTTTTTAGCAAAATATAATGACATTCTGGAGGTGGGCCACCGACTCCACTTCGTGCGTTCGTTCAATCAATAGCAGAATGTATTCTGATTTTGCATAATAGCTACAAGACGTTGTAAATGGACTCGAATATTGTGAGTGTTTGCCGTCGTACCAAGAGTATGGGGGAATAACCCGAAACAGTGCATTCCGTTCCAGTTATTCACGGTGACCTCAATTGTGTACGTCCAGGTCGAAACATTAGAAACTTTTTTTTTCAATGAAGTACAGAATAATGTACTTGTTGATGAAAATTACACTGCACGGCTAACCGACTTTGGATATGCTTCGTTGGTGGGGAACATCCCAGAAGCATACAGCTATCTCCAACGATCTACTACACGACCGGGAGCATTGCGCTGGGTTGCACCAGAGCAAATCATGGACGAGTCGTTCACTCGGACCAATAGCGACATATACTCTTTTGGCTGTGTCTCCCTGCAGGAAAGTTCATCGGTCACCGATGATGAGTGTATTCATTCTCATAACCTCACAGGTGATGTCTGGAAAACAACCATGGTCAGAAATCAAAAGAGATGCAGCAGTGATCTTGCATTTGGCAAAAGGCGATAGGCCATGCCGGCCGGAGTGTGACAAGCTGCATGACTCGCACTGGGAATTTGTCCAACGTTGCTGGTCGTCTATCGAAGAGCGACCTACTGCGGAAGAACTTGTGCCCGCCGTCCAACAACTCTTGAGCAATTCCCCACCGTCTCATCCTCTTCGCGAATGGATAGCATTAGCATTAGGTCGAACAAATCCACTTTAGGTTGAATCCTTGACTTCGATGCTATTTACTACCACCAGGGTTCCGGTAGTAACGGGAACGGTGAAAGAAGGTGCGTGCCGATAGTCGACCCAGTCCAGAGTACTCGTCTTGACTCACCTAAACATAAATCTCACATCGACCTTTTCAGACAGTTAGTATGGTGCAGACATGTCATCGTCTAGAGGCGAGACAAGGACGGGCACGAGTATATCATATGGGGATATATGGCAGGTCCCCAGAAAAGGCAGGCAGCGTATGTAAGGGTGCAGTTGTCCCTACTCCCGATTCACTCCATGGACGTATGTATATATTCGGAACTCACGGCTACACAACGATCCGGTTGTACAATTTATCGGATTGCATTTTACTTCCCTGTCATTTCTAAGTGAGAGGAACGCGAACGAACCGAATGCGGACTACATCCATGTGACTGCATCTTTTTCACGCGCTCATTCGATATCGATCCGAATACATGAGGCCGCAACGGGTCTCGATGGGAAAGCGACAGTAATGACCTATCAAGGCGTGTCCTGCACACTTTTGTGAACTATGCATGTGGTGAGTGAGCAACGCATCGGCATATTAGTTGGGCAAATGCCTGAGGGCCGATGAAGCTTTGAAGTCGATGCATTTTCGTATCCGCAGCCTGGACGCGATTCGAAAAATGGGGTTAGGATGGTAGACGCGGTGACGAGCATAGTGTGGGCACACTGGCTTACTTAGGGCCCGTACCTAATACGTATATCGTCTGCAGTACTGAACGCTAAGCATTCGGTATTTTGCCTTTTGGTGTAGCGGTTAGGCGCGGCGGTCGCCGCTTACACATAACATAGCATGAAGAAGAGATCAACGACACAGGATCAAATATTACATAAGGCAAAAGAGGAGGACATCGTCTCATTCATTCGTACCATCACCGTTATGGAATAGCCATAGAGGCATCAATGGCGTTTGAACGGATCATGTCATATTGCACTAGCCCCCGTCATACACCAATGCATCTCGGCTCACGAGTGTCACGAGGCGTTGGAATGGATGCAAAAAGAAAGCACGTTGACGATACTTGGTGGACAGATTGGCCCCGTCAAGTGAGATCTGCAACAAATCTGCACAAAGGCTGTAGCATGTAGCTACAATCAGCATCAGTGTTTCGGCACCCAAGGGGTTTACCGATGTATGAGTTACGGTAACTCTGGACTTTGGTTGATGCAATCAAGAGGTCCTGAATGAGTGTACCTGCCCCCCGTCGCTTGGCGCCGCTGAAACCTGATGCATGATGCCTTATCAGTTGCGGGGCTCCGGGAAGATGATAAAAGGCCCACTGCCCTACCGTACAAGCAACCACACGGAACCCTTGCATTGTTTCTGGTAAGTTCTACACCGTCCATTGCATTCTCCGTTAGTGCTTCCACTACACCGCCGTCAGCTGTCAGCCAGGCCCTTTTATTGCGTTACTCATATCACACCTTGTTGCGCCCTCGCCCAACACGCAACCTTGGTATGGGATAGAGACGCCATATCATAAATAATGTACTCACGGTGCATCATCCAGACCAATGTCTATCTACATCGTAAACGGCACGGGCGGTGACATCTCCGTTAGTGTTACTACAATCACCAACCCGTGTGGAGATGCAAACTTCCTTACGATATCCGCTGGAGGAGACGCCATCTAGCAAAGGAATGGTCAGGAATACGCTATCGTTCTGAAAGGCAGCTCGAACGACCCGGCTGTGTACGTTGTCCAGCCTGGAGGAGCCATAAATACGATCACTTGATAGCCTGTTGTTTGGTTGAAGCATTTTTAATTTGAGTTCGTTCGTGCGCAGGTTGAGCGGAAATGCGAGTCCTTCGAAAATCGAGATGTTTTGTGGTGCGCGATGAAAAGGGTTGGCAGGGAATGTGGCTGAAACGCCATCCGACTCGGGACAAGGGTTACCCACAGACAGCCAAGAGCTACAAGCAAGGATGGGAGTTCATGCACTGCAGGTACACACGAAGAACGACGGCTAGCAGACCGTCGCCCCGGTAACCTGTTGTCTTGATCCTAGTCCAGATAGATCGGAGCGGGAGGTCGTATGGCTAGCGGATCGTCGCCCTGGTAACCTTACTATAGTCAAGCCGTATGGGCGTGTCACGTGACCACGACACGACTCCCTTGTAGGACGGTGGTCGTCAGGCCGCCCGGCATATGTCACCGCTTCGACGTACGGCGATCCAGCCCAGTGAAGGGTCGATAGCCCCTTTGTGGAGATTTGTCACGGATCCGTACAAATAGTACCCGTGTGACTGTTTATGTCCTATCCTATAAAAGGACATGGATCAGACTGTAGAAGTTGAAAAAAAAACTATTGGTTGGTATATACTGTGGGAATACAGGTACCGATCGGGGAGCGTGCGACTAAAGAGATAATCTCAGTCATGCGTGTGATGCAACGGACTGATATATTCACCTAAAGAGATAATCTACCTACTAGTAAGCATAGAGTAGATGGAATGGAAAGTAATCAACTCACCTCAGTCATGCACATGATGCAACGGACTGAGGTGTTCTAGTATGAACAGAAACTCTTATATACTATAGTAGCTAAATCATATGCTAAATAAGTGGGTATTTGAGTACCCGGAATCACACTGGTATACGATGGAATGCACATACGTGAGAATGCTATGAACGTAGCCTATACGATATGACGTCAATGTGCTGTGGTGGCGCTCTCGTCCATACGCTCTCCGGTAATAACATCGCTCCGGTGCCGGTCGTGACTGCACGCATGCTTGGATTTCCAATATATACAAATACATACCTGGTAGGCCATGTATGTGGTGTCCCATGTGGTGGCACCAGATCATTCTGCAGTCCCATCCTGCCTAAGATGCTTGACATTGCCAAGTTGGGAGAAGTTTGTTGGATTACCAAGCATGCGTGCGGCCACATCAGTTTCGGACTCAACCGAGGTGTGTGTACTCGATCATGCAATGTAAATCAGCATATGATACCTCGTAGTAACATAACTTAAATTGATTGATTGCTCCATACACCTTGTGACTGATCCTTTGATTGATAGCTAGTTTCATATCCTTGTTACTGAGTGCACATCAGTGCCTGGTAGTTAGATTCTTTGATATTTAAGCACTTTTATCA
>JBBPJT010000210.1:0-38629 GCA_038088895.1 Xerocomus potaroensis | reverse complement strand
CGGCCGACCTCAACCGGGTCTTCCGTTTCTGGCTTGTCTGGTATCTGTCGATGGATGGTCGTCGTACGCACGCCTAGACGGAAGGGTGTGACACTCTTGAACACGGGAAGTCCATGTTCATCCGTGAAGACGGTATTACGAACGGATTCGGAGGAGAGCGTGAGGATCATGAGTGCGAAAATATGTAGTGTTGGAAAAGAGTGGGTGGGCCCTCGCGGTCGTTTCCTTTTAACTTGCCCTCCAGCCTTGAGGACTGGAGTTCACAGTCAGTGGCGATCGCTAGGGCAGTGCAATCATGCTGTTGTAGACGCGACATCGGGGAACTGCGGAAATGGCGTCAAGGATAATGATCTAGCCTAATTCGGCAGGCGTTGCTGTACGAAGTCGTATTGGGCAAAAAAGGGTCCCAAACCAGTGTTCAATTGCACTCCCGCCCACTGGGACTTTCTGAATGGAAGTTCAGATACAGCAGGTTCAGCCAATGGTGGCAGTGGGTTGCGATGCGAATCATAATGCATTCGCTCAAGTAGTCCCGCTTCGTTATCTTTTGACCTAAACAGATGGGTGCTAGCAACCGCGTCCAAGAATCGGTGTTGGGCCTTTACTCGCTTCAGAACCCATCCATCCATTGGTTTTACGAAACAAGGCTATTTCATTCATGGCCTTGGATCTGGTAAAAGGTTGAGACAGTGTGCACTGCTCGTAATAGTTTCTGTTTGCTCAGTCTTGGTTCTTAGCAGATTCAGTCATGGCGGGAAAAAAACTTGGTTTGAGTGCTCTTTCAGCACTACCTATGGGAATTCAAGGTAGAAAAACCTCATGGAAAAACTACACTCGCCACAAGACCACCAGATGAACGAAGTTAAAGTGCAAAACATGATAACTGACCTGTGTTGTGTTAGAATTCGATAGTGGCAACTTGATGACTTCTTGGCCCATTTAGGTGAGTATCGCTACATTTGAGGACACTGCAAGAAGCTCGAATCAGATCCTCATTCATCTATGTGAGACGATCCCAAACAGAATGTAAGTTGAACGCTACACACCCAAGATGCCAGTACCATCGGCTGTAATCAGCATAAAAAGAAATACGTTTTCGGCTCGTAGTACATCATATTACCGAAGCATGTGCATGCTTACCACTCTATCGACGAGAGATTACTACATGAATGCCCTGCAGTTTCGCTTTCACGATCAACACAAAAGCAACGTCCCTAAGGAAGTTGAAGACATGGCGAAAAACACTCCTACTTGTCATCCCATGCTGAACCGAGAGTCGCGTCCCCCCCAGTTCATTCTGCAGAGCGCGAAGGGCACCCGATCACAGCGTGTTATGCACGAGACTTTCTTCTTCCCGAGGAGCAAAGACAGGGCTTATTCGCTAATCCTCGGGATAGCACTACCACCGCAACCAAACTCTCGCCTTGACGTGTTAATTGGTGGAAAACGTCAGGGTATCGGCATCTAAACTATCCGGCTCTCCTTGGGGGTACGACTGTACAATGAGGCTCGTTCGAATAATAACACCTTGGTGCTCACGTTGGAAGTCGTGGGCAATACGGCATAATTCACCATCACATCAAATGACAAACTTTAAGGCCTCATGTCCATCGTTCTTTCTTTTCGTAATCAATGTGGCACATTGCGACCCGTCTTTGCGTTCCCCCTTTCCCTTCCAACTTCCCCACAATGGAACAAGCGATCACCGGGTCGTCAACGTACCTATCAGCGCCCATTCCATATTACTTTTCTATAGGTGCACTTAGCCAACACGCTTCGTCCCCATTAGCTCTAGTATTCAATTATTCAACGCTTGAGATCAATTACTCAACGGGAAACACTCTCGGAAAGTTTCCATCGGTATTTATGTTCCTAAGATCCCCGCGTAGACCGTATATCAAATTGCGATAGTCTACCCATGGCCATGGATTTGCGAACACGACCAGAGGGAAACCGGCGGATATCGATTTGGCGGCCATGACCCAACTTCCCGGTATGACCATACGAGGCTACTCGGTCGCTCGATTGGTCAGCGTGTCCAAGCTGACTCGCGTCAGCTCATGGATGGATCAAGCGCCCGAGCGCATCGGGATGGACAAAGGAGGCGACAGGCGGGCCCTGAGCAACCCTTGTAGGTCTACACGACCCTCGAGTGGCCGCACCTAACCCATTCAACCCGAGGGTCCGATATTGAATGGGCAGGCAGGGTTCAAGCACATGACCCGGAGGATAACTCAAAATGGAAATCCTTGTAAATTTGATTTGTTTGCTTTGCTTGAACAGGGTCATCTTCGCATCGCATCTTCTTCGCATCTTCGGGTCCGCCCGCGCTACCACTCCGAGCACGTGCACGAAGGCTAGTCAACAGAACGAAACGATTGTGTAGTTAATTGACTTGAACTTGACATCGATACCCACCCCCCTCGCAACCTTCTTCGCACCTTATATCTCGGATTTATTCTACTGGGGTGGGTAGCATCGGACCGGACGTACTCGTGGCCACCGGTCTCCGCGGGCTCGAAGAAGAACAGCGATTGTAATGAATTGTATTGAAAACACCCGTTGAATGGCAATTAGATGAATTACCATCGTCCACCCCCAGCTCCCCGTCCGTAAGCAAACTAGTGAAAAGAATTTTTCGAAGCATGTTCCTCATTACTTTTTTTTTTGCGCAGCCTGTCTGATAATCGCTTTTCCCCGGAAGCAAGAAATTTGAGAAGGCAAAGGGACTCTGTTCTCGCGAGACTCGCTCGGTGATCGATTGATCGAAGAGTGTGGGGGCCGCTCTCAGGCATTCGCAGAACGAAATGCGGGGGCTGATCGATTGATCATTGAGATCTTGAAATCTGAGAATCGGAAAACCGATGATGCAAAGAGCTACAAAGTGACGACGCTTAGTTCGTGATGACTACAAGACGCTTACGAATTAGGCTATATACATGTGCCCTCCACCTTCGGGCCCCACCGAACCGTCTGGATGATTGGTTGCTCCTAGGTTTCCCGTCAATGAATTTCGGGAATTACCGGTCTTGTCCACTTTTTTCTATGGAGATTGGGAAATCTAAGGTTTGTTATGTATCAACAAAGTTCCTCACCAATCAAATATCGACGCTTCTTGGCTACAGGATGTAGTTTAAGGGTACGGTCAGAACGCAGTTCATATGGGCACAGATGCTTGTCCGAAGGACGGGATTCGGGGTCCCCCTTGTATATATCCAGGCTCCGGCTGGTGTCATTCCACTTAGGACTCATCGACATCCCACTCTCTATTCCCTCGTTTCAATCATTGTCCGATCGCTCAGCCTGTAACCTAGCAACCAAGTTTCAGAATGGGTGCCTATGATACGGTAATCGGTGCGTGCAGGGAACACTCAGCTTGGACAGCGAGCTTGACCCGACCAATATTAGGCACACTCCTAGTGGGCATATTCTGTAAGCAATAATGACCATGTCGTCGATGCCAATGACCCATTGACATTCAAGTCAATACCTTCTTGTTTGGCCTCGTCACGTTCCAATTTACATCATACTACCGGATAAGTAAGGCAACCATTCTGATCTCTCGTTCAAGTTGTTGTTCATTTCCCTTCCCAGAGTTCAACGATCGACCATTAATAAAGTCTGTCGATATCCCATTAGTTGATTTTACATTACTGATGGGTAATTTTAGATGCATGGTGCTGTTTCTGTTCATTTTGGATACATTTCACAGCGCGTCGTGAGCATCATTTCGGACTCTCTGTTTGGCAAGTGATTTATTTTTATAGAGCCATATATATGGCGTGGTATTATACGTTCGTGGCTCTTATCCTCTTATCTTGTCACTGAAATTCAGTGCATTCTTAGCGTGCAGAACTACAACAATCCGGAAGTCTTTGAGCGTGCGTAGCATGGTCATCCCGCTCAACCTGGTCCTTATACTTTAAAGTGGGTTTATGGCCGTACCAGTTTACCCCTGCCGGGACTGCCATCACGGCCTTGGTGACACAAATATATCTAGGGTTCAGGTTGGTACACTGCAGATCAACGCGATCACGAAACTGAAGCTTGAGACACGGCAGAATCTGGTTCTTGACCGACAGCAAGTTTCTGTTTGGCGTGGTCGTCACACTTGCAATTCCTTCGTTTATTCTTGGCGTAACGTGTACCATCGAAGCTTCTATCATCAATGTGTATGTTTTATGAACGGGATATGAGTTTACATGACATCACGTTGACTATTGTTGTTTAGTATAGCTGATTTACCCCGGATTACGCCCATTGTTATTGCCTGGTTGTGCACACAGGTCGTCGTAGACACGTTCATCACCGGTAATACTGTTTTCAAGTCCGTATAGCTTGAATATACCCACTCACGACAATCAGGTACTCTAATCATCATCTTCTCCCGCTGGCGAGGTGGCTTCCACAAGACAGATACAATTCTGAGCAGGCTTATTCGTGGTGCCGTCCAGACTGGTCTCTTTGCTGGAATTTTTTCAATGGGAGATTTGTTTACCTTCATCCTTCTCCCAAATACGAACCTCTATGGTATGTTCGCCATTCCTATTGGTCGCATTTATACAAATGTAAGTGTCACCGAGACACCTAACGTACACCGCTCGTTAATCTTTTTTTTTTCGATTTTGAAGACCCTCATGGACACCCTCCTTACCCGCGAGACAATCAAGTTAGAGTTTGGTAGTGTGTGTGATTCAGGTGGAATGGTGCGTCAAGTACTGTTTTGCTTTCGTTCGCTCGTTACGTATCCCTACAAAGTCTGGAATTGCCTGGTCTCCAAATGATTCGCAAGGTAGTTCGTCAGCTCAGACAAATAGCACCCGAGAGTTCCAAGAAAAGGATGTTGTGGAAACGCATGATCTGTCTTCAACTACGAACGGCAGGGCTGTGTCATTCGCGGTTTAACTTGCATCTTTTGCAATGTCATTTTGGGGTTCGGGGAGGGTTCATCAAGTGTGTCACCGAGCAATGCATATTATACATGTGGATCAATCATCATTCGCTGTCTATCCCGCTGTTGATTTCTAGCAGTATAATCTGTGGTAATATGTATAGCTAAGGAGTACTTACTGCGTACCTAGTTGAGTATAGGGGAGCATCGAGAAACCATGCACATAAATGAATGATATCTTCAATATGTTGCACCCGTCTTCTACGGCGGTGTAGCCAGATAAGATTCCGGAAGACACCGGACCATCGACCAAAAAAGTTTCTTTCATTCTAAAATGCTGATTTCCGGCATCATTGCTATTGCTATCGTCGGAAAGAAAAGGAACGCCGATGAGGCCACGCTCGTGGCCTGACGCCGTCCGTTTTTCCTCCCAGATGTCCAATTCCACCAACTCGTGGTAGACGGCAATACTGATACACCTCGAGTAAGGCCAATGATTGGCATACACACCACGTGTACTATAGTATACATACTTGCCGCACCGTGTAGATGTAGCATAGTCGCTCTTGTCCTCGTACCTCGTAGTCCCTCAAGTGATCGTGATCTAGTTTTTTCCCGCCCAATCCCTCAGTGACCCCTCCATTAGCCACGGGCTTTACTCGCTGTGCGTCATATTACTTGGCCCAGTTCTGTCCGGAAAAACCCGACGCGCCAGCCTTCTTCAACCTGCCTGACCCATGGGTTTTCCCCGGGACGGAATATCGCCCAAGTTTAACTCGCCTGTACTGGAAGCATCCATATTCAAAATTCGACATCGGAACAGTGCTACGCCATGTTCGAGCGCAACGTAAATGTCACTCTGCTAGATCATTATTTGCGGGTAGTCAGGCCGCCGCAAGACCGGATCAATGCCACCGTTCTGATCCTGAAAGGGGTATGACTGTTTGTGTGTGAACATCCCACGAGTGAAATAAATACCCTGCAGGCACGTGCCCGAGCTTCCTACATCTACTCATACCAGTACAAGTTTACATGTTTCAGCTCTCCAGACTTCCTACCGATGGTCGGGACACACATCAGATCCTGCGTCAGGTCTGCGTATGGGATGCAGCCAAGGCCGAGAAACTGGTGTGTATCTGTAGGCATTCGGCGCCTGAGTCTTACCTAGTCTATTCAAAGTTAAGGTACGTATTTCATCAGGGATGGCCGCAGCTACGCGTACGACATTGCGTCGTGTGGCTTCATGCCGGATTATTCAATTTCCCTTTATGCAGTTCATCCTTTGAATCGTGAAACGCAAATAAACCCTTATCCCTACAGCCGAGGCAGTTCCAGCTTTCCCCACTGAGCTTTATATTCAGTAATCGCAACTGTCTCCGAGGCTGTATGCATATATGTTTGGTGTATCATGCATCAAGTCAGTTCGCTTCTCCCGCTCAAGTTGCCTCCCAGCGACATCCATCTCTTCTCAGTTGACGTTTAAGTTACATAATGGGCTTGTACGACTCAACACTTGGTGCGTACGATAGTACGCTGATCAGGCTGCACAATTTTCTGAGCCTTAATGGATAGGGACGCTCTTGGTGGGGATATTTCGTAGGTGCTCCGGATTTCTGCCATCCATGGTTGTAACATGCATCTAGTCAACACCTTCCTGTATGGGCTTGTCACCTATCAGTTTGCGGCGTATCGGTATACGAGTGAGTCATCTCTGCAAAGACGAGCGTACATTCGTTCATTGAATGCGACAGAATTCAACGATCCCCCCGCGCTAAAGTTGGTCCCTCACTGCTCTATCCCGATGCGTCAGTGACGGGTGGCCCCCAGGTATATGGTGCTCTTCCTGTTCTTGCTGGATACATTCCACAGTCTCTCGTGAGTGACACCATTGGATATCTGGCAAACGACTCGACTGTCGGTTTCCAAAGAGTCATATATCTGGCGTGGTTCTATGCGTCCGTAGCCCTATCGACTTGTGGGTTTCTACTCATGCTGAGTCTGTTGCAGTGTGGACAACTACAATAACCCTGCAGTTTTTGAACGTAAGTAATAACGTGGATTTTCAGTTCCATCCTAACCATTTTCAAAGTGAGTATATGGCCATATCAGTTTACCCCAATTGGTACTGCGCTTGCTGCGTTGTTGACCCAACTATATTTAGGATTCAGGCAAGTGCATAACTCATCAACGTAGTTTCTAACTGAAGTTTTGGGGTGGGCAGGATTTGGCGTTTGACGAACAGTAGAATCTTTTATATCGTCGTCATCATGCTGGCAGTCCCTTCATTCATCCTGGGTGTTGGTTGCAGCATCGGGGCTTATATCATTAATCTGTACGTTTCATTGATGAAATGTTGTATTACTTAAACCGATTGCAGCCGAGCAGGAAGTCTGAATTACCTCGTCTTACCCCGCTCGTGATAGCCTGGTTGACGATGCAGGTCGTTACCGACACACTTCTCACACGTACGCTCGCTTCACGTCATTTTACTTAAACGCAGAGGCACTCATTCCGCGATACTAGTGACTCTGACCGTCGTCTTCATGCGTTCACGAACCGGTTTTCAAAAGATGGATACTATAATCAACCGAATTATTCGTGGGGCCATTCAAACAGGCCTTCTCGTCGGAATCTTCTCCATGGGTGACTTGATTACCTTTGTCATGCTCCCAAGCATGAATCTGTATGGCATGTTCGCTATTCCCCTTGGTCGTATATACACGAATGTAGGCATCGCTCACTATCTACGTGTGTCATCCACTGACCTGTTTGTGCTGTTTGAAAGACCCTTTTGGACAGCCTCCTTTGTCGCGCGGCATTCAGAGAAGGGGTAACCGAGATGTATAGTTCGAATTGCGTGGTGGGTTGCCTAGGCATCGAGACACGATCGCTACTCATTTTCCGATCCCCGAGCAGAGCCTTCCTGCATGCTTGAGCCCGACGTATGCCCATTCGAATGTTCATGCGACGGGCACTTCAAACGAAGACGAACGTCGACAAGGAGAAGTGTGATTTCTCCTCGAGTGAACCCGCGGGAGATAGAGCCGCAGCGGTATGAGACGAACCAGGGGGTGTTTAATAGAACGTCATCTTGCATCATCCTCGTCTTCGTTACGAAATTATGTTATGGAACTTGTTGATAGGATAATCTCTTGTATAATGTTACATGAAATGCGTGGATCTGGCTCAGGTGCAACGACATCGGATCAACAACTCAGGTTGGTTGTCTACTATCACTTGACCAGAGTTGCAAAATGACCCGGAGTTGCAAAATTGTATCTAGCTCACCCAACATCACAAATTTAACCTTGAGCTTGCGAATCTTGGATGGATTATGATAGTTCAACTTACTGTATTTTTTGGGTTGTGTCTCGGTCCCCGGTACGTCATTTATTGCTCTTGCATGAGTATTTTCAGTTATATGTCTCAGAGAAACACATAAATTCAAGCAAAAAAGCCATAGGGATACTTTACAATATAAACAAGCTGCTGGTCATGTTTGAGGTGATTCCGAGTGTGTGGCCAGGCTATGCAGCATCCTGAAGTCTGTTATGCAGGAAGGGTGACAGCACCAAGCTGACCCAACGGAGTGCAAGCGGAGTATGTTTCGGCAGCAACGGCACTTCCAGCAAGCATGGCAGACAGCACATTGGACAAGGTGTGACATTCCTCTTTTTCACATGGGAAATTTTGTAACTTTTGAATCTTACACCAGCATCCCTTACACCGCATCCGTCTGGCAGGTCCAATTCTCCATTTCCAGTTTTTTTTCTGCTAGACATTTCTCTATACATGTATAGCTATCATTATCATTCCATGTAATTTTTATATTTATTTTGGAGATGTGGACATGTGTAATGGCATGCACTGTTCCGATTTTGCAACTCTGGTCAAGTGACAGTATAGGCCACATTTTGCAAGCTTCACTGTTACATCCCTCCGGCACCCGCCACTGTGCGTTCTCGTTTCTACATGAAGTACTGCATATCACAGAGCATCAGCAGCTGGCGGAACATGACAGACACGGGCGGTCCCGGACTGATAAGAATGGCATCCGTAGTACTAGGGCGGGCAGCGCATGATAACGGCGGATTTCATGTGATGTGTGTACGGCTACCTGGACCCAACTTTTTGTGAAACGCAAGCGTGACACACAGACGAGTGATGGATATCGTGTAAAAGGCATGGGAGCTGACAAGTCGTGGAGGGAAAAGGAACAATTTGATCGGAAAAGCGATCAGTCCGCTGGAGGGCAGTGTTTACCCAGCAGGTTTTGGTGTGGTCGGTTTGCGCGACCTCTCCCGGCGGACGAGAGATCGGATCACCACCTACGAATCAGTGGGTGGTGGTATTTCAGGGCCGGTATGGCAGATTCGACACTCTCTCTTTCTTCCCTCTGGCAATAGCAGAGCTGTTTCTTTCCATCGTTCCATCCGACACCCGCTGGCTTCGTGATCGGACATGGGTATGTATGACATGAAAGTCGGTGAGTTGCATCAAAGGTATCCGTGTTCTTGGGGATAGCTCCCATTGATTATGCTTGTTTTCAACGCATAGGGACGCTCTTGGTGGGGATATTTTGTGCGTGTTGTTGGTTTTTTTTCCCCGTCGACGTTTTGTATACCCAGCGATCCAGTTAATACCTACTTGTATGGCCTCGTCACATACCAGTTTGTGGCATACAGCCAAATAAGTGAGTCCACAACTCGAAGGCGAGCAACGGGTCGTGACCGATCTACCTATGCCAGAATTCAATGACCCGCCGTTGATAAGGTCGATCGGTCGCCGGTTCATCCAAGAGCGCGGTTGATAGGAATTTATAGGTATATGGTGCTCTTCTTATTCGTGCTGGATACATTCCACAGTGCTTCGTAGGTATCATTCAACAGATGCTTGGGGAAATACTGAAGTATTTCAAAGAGTCATATACATGGCCTGGCACTATGTGTCCGTAGCCTCGATAATTTATGTTTTCCGTTCACACTAACCTTATTCCAGGGTAGAAAATTTTGACAATCCGGCCGTTTTTGAAGGTGTGTGATAGTAGACATTTTTTTCTGGTTTCGTCCTAACAGCACTTGAAGTTGGCGTATGGCCATATCAATTCACCCCACTCGCCACCGCACTCGCGGCCCTTGTGACCCAGATGTATCTTGGATTCAGGCATGTATGCAGTATAACAGCCTGATCCCAAATTGAGTGGTGGTAGGGTATGGCGTTTGACTGGAAGCAAATTTTTATATGGCGTTGTCATCCTGTTGGCGGTTCCTTCGTTTGTTCTGGGCGTTTGTTGCAGTGTTGAGGCCTGGATCATCAAAATGTACGTCTTGCGGATAGAATGCCGTACCAGACTGATCTTAATCGTTTAGAACATCGGAACTGCCAAGCATCACTCCTCTCGTGATTGCCTGGTTATCCATGCAAGTCATCGCAGACACATTCGTCACCGGTATGTGGTCTTCTTTCTATCCATCCATAAAGTGTAACTTATTATTGCCAGTCACTTTGATCATCATCTTCTCGCGTTCGCGAACTGGTTTCCGGAGAATGGATACCATAATCAACCGGCTTATTCGCGGTACCGTTCAGACGGGCCTTTTCGCCGTTCTCTTTTCCCTGGGTGACTTGATCCCTTTCGTCATGGTCCCGAGCACGAATCTGTACGGCATGTTTGCCATCCCGATGGGTCGCATCTACACAAACGTAAGCATCCTAACCATCACAACAAAGTTGATAAAACTGATTGATCTTTTGATCCCGGGAAGACCCTCATGGATACCCTGCTTACTCGCGAGTGGCTGAGAGCCAGGATGGCCAATTCGTTTGTGGTGGAGGTGGTAAGTTGTCTTGGTTACTATGGCATGAGTGCCGTTCATTATTGTTTTTGTACGCAGTCCAGCCAAAGGAGTCTCCAAACCAATTTGTCACAGGAGCATCCAAACGTCTGCGCGGCCGGCTATCAGCTTGAGGTACGATCTTCGGATAAGGATCCCTTGTCAAGCGAGGATGTGGTAGATGAAGCTATCTCACTGACTGACGGGGCATTTTGATGGATAAGTCGACGTATTGATCCGAGTAGACGCTGCCGTGATGAAAGTAGTATTTTATTATGTAATCCAATTACAATATGAGATCACGTGGGCGTGGGTGTTCAAAAATTACATCGGCAGTATCGGCAGACAACTTGCTGGTTGCATTTGCTCAACCACCGTCTGGCAAAGAAACGATGACCTGCCTTCGAACATGGTTTTCTGAAAAAGGTCCGTTTACCTCATTTTCTGAGCGCGTTCCCACTAAGCGGTCCATTTTGTAGTCACTCAATGCCCATGGACGTTTGGCCTCATTCTTTTCGTTGGTGCTTTTACTGTCGCGCGTTTCCTTCTCAAAACCTGGCTTGTTCTTTCTCAAACCTTTGTTTTTCCCGGTAAAAGCGTACGTTTATGTGCCCAGCGCACGCGAAAAACAGGACCTCACTCGTTTCTTGTTTCTCAGCTCAAGAAGTTCGGCGCGACAAAGGGGGCTTGGGCTGGTATGCGCTACTCTCATATGATGCGATTCCGTCTGATCTGTGGTATCAATTCTAGTGATCACCGGTGCATCCGACGGTATCGGCAAGGAATTCGCTCTCCAGTTGGCTGCCGCTGGCTTCAATATCCTTCTTGTTGCGCGTAATGAAGCTGCGCTGTCTGCTGTTGCAGCTGAAATTGGTATTCACACTCCATGACGCGCGTTTATCTATGGCTTACAGACTACTTGCAGCGACCAAGACAGCGGGCAAGGTAAAGACCCGGATTCAGCTGTTGGATTTTGCGAAGAACGACCAGGATGCGTTCAAAGCCCTCAAGTCCGTCATTTCTGAGTTGAGTGTTGGTGTTCTTGGTCAGTCTTTGTTCGTTGTTTTTCGTATATGTGTAGCTGATGAGTGATATGTATCATAGTCAACAACGTTGGCAAGTCGCATAGCATGCCGGTGTATTTCGCCGAGACAGAGGAGCAAGAAAACGAGGACATTATTGCGATTAATGTGAATGGTACTATTCGCGTTACCCATGCCGTCCTTCCTGGCATGATCCAGCGGTCCGTCTTCTCCATTGGTACTTTTCTATACTCTGACAAACCCGACGTCCACAGAAAATGTGGGTTAATTCTCAACATTGGGTCCTTTACGGGCCAGGTTCCGACCCCTATGCTTGTGACCTACTCCGGTTCCAAAGCGTTCTTGACAACCTTCACGAGCGCGCTCGCAGAGGAAGTCCGGGCGCATAATATCACCGTCCAGCACTTGAACACGTACTTTGTTGTTTGTATTTTCTCTTCGACATGCACTACTATTTGTTCATCACGCTCTTCCAGGTTTCCAACATGTCCAAGATTCGGAGATCGACGGCAATGGTGCCTACACCTGCTGCTTACGTTCGCTCTGCCTTGAGCAAAGTTGGCCTGTCGTGTGGAGCGGCCTTGACCGAACGACCTGATACCCTTACCCCATTCTGGAGTCATGCCCTTTTCGACTACGTGATTCACATCGTTGGGTGGAAATCCATGCTTATTTCTTATAACCACAACATGCACAAAGATATCCGTCGTCGGGTTCTAAGGAAGCGGGAGCGGGAGGCGAAGAAACAGTAGGGACCTGAAGCGGCGTTGCCTTCTCACTCTTCATTTGTAAGCGATCCGGTCGTCGATGTGTTCTACTGTCGTTGTCTGCCTCATGTGTTCTCTCTTGAATGTGAGTTGATGATCCAGTGGAAGGTTATGGGTTGCTTCCAGCAGGTCCTATGTAACGAGGGACGGCCTCTATTGATCTTATCGTGCAGTGGTCGCCGTTCATACCCTTTTAGTAAGTCATCAGATTGGTCCGAGGCTTTATACCCGAGCGCTACCGTTGCACACCCGCGATACATGTAGCGGAGATAACCACCGCAGCTTTGTATCAATTGATAGACGGAAGCACAACGGAGAAATGGACATCCTACGACCCACCCATCACTTCCAATTGCAAATTGATACTAATAAGTCCAATCCAGACTCGGGGATGAAACAAACCTTACCCTCAGATACATTTGCAACGATTCAATTGAATGCTCTCTAGGATCTCCAACCCCGTGAGGACAGATGATACAAGTTGGGCCACACGCCTGATATATGTACAAGTGCCTCCAATGCGGGCGAACAACGAAGAGCCATTCCAAACACGAGATACAAAAGTCCCCGACGGGATGGTATCGTGGGGAAGGATGGATAAGAGGTTCGTCGTACGTTCGCGGATGAGTTCTCCATCGTTGGGGTCAGATGGGTCGCCGTTTGGGGAGCCTTGTTTGATGGAATGAGGGTGGCGGCCGGGAGACCACACGACACGACTTGCCTGACGTACTTGTGTGATACACATTCCATTTGAACAAAGGTTACTGTGGATCCCGGCCGAGGGTCCACGCCCCAGACGAGTGAAGGCCCCTTCTGGTGACCATATATTTAACGTCTTGCGTTGGCACATGGGTACTACGGACACTGCCAATTTATGAGATATACTTGGCGGCTGGTAACTGTGGTCAGCATGGTCAGGAACTGGTTACCAAGTACTGCTGCATGTCCGCATGTCCATGACGTTGTAATATTTCGTATTGGTCTAAGTGGAGGGGAAATAGCTGATTGTGCACAAACGTTTTGTCTGAGGCAAGATTAGTCCAAGCAAGTAAGGTTGTCGATTCCATTCCAAGTTTAATAGGCCGTTTGGCCAGATACAGCAATTCGCCTATCTATGCAAATATCATTTAGTCGGCTTGGACGGCTTTTTTACCGTTTCCCCTCTCAGTACCGTAGCGTGCCATGTCTGAGCACGCCTTGGACGATGTCCGGGGAGGTCCAGTTACCGTACGCCGCTATTCGGCCGTCGCTCAAGTGGACTGACAAACCTGTTGCCGGTCCGGTAAGGCTGTAAGAGAATTGCAGGGTCAATAGCCCATGGCGTCCAGTTGGGACGCTTGTGGACCATAACGAAGGTGATTCTGTTGTGGAAACCCGCGGGGACCGCTACTATGGGTACGAAGGCGGCTTTTGGGCGCAACAGAAAAAAAATCTTAGGAGTGCACGTCACGAGTTGGGGCCTGAAAGCGAAAAGGGTACGTCACAGTTTTTTGGTTGTGCTTGGATCTGAACGGGGTGGAATCGGATTGAAACTTGTCTTTAGGATGTGCAATCGACAAGGCGGACTGGACTGGACTTTTGATCGGGGGATCCCCGGTCCCCTCCCACGGGCTGTCTTCTAAATTTGAGCATGTGGGAGAATAGCGAGAGGTCTTTAATTGATGCTGTTCGGCCAGGAACAATGTTCGGATCCCGATCCTGTGATAAGAATACTCGCTAATTTATGATGCCCCAATTGCACGGGAGTCGGGACCTCCCATAGTAATGAGGTAAGTCCGCTGCTACTTGAGCCCGATGGTCAAGGTATGGATTATCAATTACTGTTGCGTTGCCAGCAGCCGGAGTGAGCGTGGAAGTTCAGCATATCGGGCTCTTGGTGGCGCACTCTGACAGCTTTAGGACTGGTGGTTCAGAGTTGCATTGAAGCCACTGATGTCACTCCAACTCCTCACGACAATCGACGGATTCGAATTAGTTGCGCTTCGATCGCGTTTCCTCACACGATTTAGCGTCATATCGAGGAACGTTCTGATCTCTCTGCCTTTTTTTTTCTCAAGGACGCTACCGCTGCCACTGACCAGGCGAACAACGTAATTTCAATAAATCTCCAGTTATTGTCCGTGATCACGTAACTCGCCTGCTCGAAGTCACCACGGCTAGTGGCTTCCGAGCTGCACCCGGACGTGTCGCGGGACTTCTCCCCCAGGTATGAAAGTTTAATTTTGTGGCAAAATCAACCTGGAAAACATGTTTGATGTGCCCACTTCTCATAGCGATCACCCAATGTCTCCGGGTTGACGGTCCTGGGCTTGGTAACTGCTGAAAGGACGACGGACTCAAGCGTGTCCATGTGGATCCCATTTTGGAGATGCCATTCAGGGTCCCCTGCATATATATCGTGCAAGAGCGTATGTGACGTCTTGCCGCTTCCTCCTTCCCGTCCTTTGTAGCAGAGACTCTCCCACAGACGCAGATGGGCTTGTACGATACAACCATCGGTGAGTGAAGTAGCTTGTTTCGTATGAAGAACCCCATTGACCAGATCGAATGATAGGTACACTCCTCGTGGGGATATTCTGTGAGTATTGGCGATTCACGTCGTTGGTGTTGGTGACATGGTGTAAAATCAGTCAATACCTTTTTGTATGGCCTGGTAACATACCAGTTCGCGGCGTACTACCGGACGAGTGCGTTGACATTGCTGTGCTCCATTTCACCATTTTTCACATCCCGATTCAGAGTTTAATGATCGACCGACAACGAAGTTGGTCGGTCACAGATCCATGAGCGTACAGTCCTAACCAGTGACTTTAGGTACATGGTTCTTTTTCTGTTCATCCTAGACACGGTCCATAGTGTCGCGTGAGTAGTATTCATTATTTTCTGCACGCTTGAAGTGACACAGTTGTTTCTGTAGGGCTATGTATATGGCATGGAATTATACGTTCGTGACACTTGTCGAGTTTGCTGTTGCTCCTACTCAACGGATGCTAGCGTGACAAACTTTGATAATCCAGCAGCTCTCGAAGGTGAATAGTGGCGTCTTTCCCCTATCCATCTAATCTCAATGGTTTCAGTGGCTGAATGGCCGTACACTTTTACACCCATCGCTACCGCGCTTGCCGCTTTGGTGACTCAGGTGTTTTTGGGCCTCAGGAAAGTATATGGATACGCTGCTAGAGACTCGATCCCAAACTGAAGTGGTGTGTGGTAGGATTTGGCGTATGACTCATAGCAACATTCTGTTCGGCGCCGTCATGATGTTGGCAATTCCATCGTTTGTTCTAGGGGTATGCTGTAGCATCGAGGCTTGGATCATCAAAGTGTACGTCTCATAACCAAGGTGTCGAATTAGACTGATGACAGCTATTTTAGGTTGTCTGAACTACCACGTATCACTCCCCTCGTGATTGCCTGGTTGTCTATGCAGGTGGCTGTAGACATGTTTGTCACTGGTATGTCTCTTTCGTTCAGACCGCGTCACACGAAGATACACATCCGGCAATGACTAGTCACGTTGATCATTATCTTTATGCGTTCACGAACTGGTTTCCGAAGGACGGACACGGTTCTTAATCGACTCATTCGTGGTGCTATTCAGACAGGCCTCTTTGCTGGCATCTTCTCCATGGGTGATTTGATTTCGTTTGTGGTCGTCCCGAACACAAATCTGTATGGCATGTTTGCCATTCCTATTGGCCGCATCTATACGAATGTGCGCATTCCCGACTGAAGGAAAGCGTGCTGTTTGCTTACGTTACGTTTAGACACTCTTGGATACCCTTCTCACTCGTGAGTCCCTCAAGAACGAACTGGCGGGCACATATAACTTGGACGGGGCGAGTTCTCCAAAAAAAAACTACCCGCATGATCCCGTTTGCTTACCTCTTTTTTTTGTCTCTCTACGTAGTCCGTTCCGATCGAGTGGGCGGCTACGGATTCGTCACAGCCCACTTCGTCTGGCCAGTCAAATAGCCTTCAACTTCAGGTCAAGAAGACGGTGTTGGAGACGGTGTGCGAACGGATGAGCGACGAAGGAGAAGAGGACGGCAAGGTCGTTCCTCTCGTCACCGCCGTGTGAGGTAAGGTCACGTCTGTGTCGTACGTGTGAGCTCCAAGGAGGAAGAATCGCAAAAACGAAGGAAGAAAGCAATACAAAGTAACTAAGAATATATGGTCGTATTTGATGGGTCCTTTCTTTTTTTTGCTGTCGCGCTCGTTTTGGTTGTGCTTTCGTTTTTGGTTAAAATATCTGTCCGTATTATACCCTCAGGAGCCGAGAAATTAGCTCTACGTATTTAGATGTGGGTCGATGAGCAGCGAACGGAGAATACAAAGTCGATGTGTACATTCTTGGGCAGTGCAATCCTCGAGTCGTGTGGCGTAGTCACCCGGGTGGGCTATGTACAGTAGCTCTGTCACCCTTGACCCAGGGTGCAATGAAATCAGGGTAACATTGATTGCACCCAGAAGAATTCTGTGCGTATCGTTGAGGAGGTGCGCCTGACCTACTAGATCGGTTTGCCATCATTCTTCAAGGGCACCGGCAATCAAATAGTGGGTTGTGCCGGCTCTCATCATGTTTAACGCGAGGCAGAACTTTCCCCGCGTAGGCAAGTGCTTTTGCGCCCATATTCCAAGTGGGTGTTGCATGTATCTCCATTTTTGCATCTCTATTTCCCTGCGTGTTCCCGAAGCCCTGACTCTTCCTCCATCGCTCGCTGAGCCACTGTTCGGATCCAAAGCTTTCAAAGGTTCTGTTCGCAAGGATCCAGAATCGCGCAGTGTTGGAATAGAAAGGCACGACATGCGATATCTGTGGTCTTGCTGGATTTCTTAAATGGTCGTCGTGTATAGCACGACTCTAGTACTACTTGTCTTTTCTCGCCTTGATGTCAGCATTCAGATCGGAGAGGTCCCATTTCTCTCCTCTCAAGAAAGATGCGCGCCCACGGGTCGACTGCCGCAGTCTCTTTTCGGCGGAACAGCTGAAACCAGCACGGTCCCCGACAGAGGCTACGCTGTTGCAACGTGATCGTTACATTGGAACTGCTCGAAAAAGCGCCCAGGATATTGTGGTTGGCGGAGCACCGCTGCCGCTTGCTTGGGTGGGCCGCAATCTCGAGAGACCAAGGGCTTCGCTTGTTGACAATGCGCTCTTAGGTGGCCGTGTCGGACAACATCATACCAGATTATGCCGTACCCTTCTCCGAAGCATATGGGGGACCTCAGTTCATTGTGCGGGCATTCTTGGAAGTAAGCCTGTTCTTTTTCACTCCATGTATGTTAATCAGACGTCTGCTTGTTGGGCTGGGTGGACCCTAGGGCCAATACTGTAAGATTCTTTTGGACCATCATCGATGTTAGTCTCTGTGAACGCTCGCATTTGTCAGGTATTGGCAGGGCGGGTACCGGGTTACCGTTTGGTGCCCTCGTTTTTTTCGCAGGCCGACAATTAACCGTAAGTGCTGGTTACTTGTCGTCGGTTTGCTTTCATGCGGTCAAATTTCATAGATGAAAAAATACGAGGTCCTCTGCTTCGCGGTCGAAATGCATTGGAATATCAACGAAGGCCGTCAAGGCTACCAGCAAGGCTCTCTCGTCCTCACAAATCCTGCGAACCGTTCGCGCGACATGTTCAACACTATGCAAACCGATATTTCCACCAGCATGCTACTCAGTAATGATATTTTGCGTGTTATCCGCGATGAGAAGGTGGAGCAGAGGTACTTGTTTTCCATTTCTATTTCTCTCGTTGATATGGTTTCGTTAGACACGATCACTCTACAAGTAATCGTCGTAGCTCGCCTCTAGTACCCATGAGCCGTCATGTGATTGATGAAATATGCTCTTCGGAAACCCTCCAGACAGAGACGACGAGGGTAACTAACCAATCTGTTCAGAAGTCAACCCCTCCGCTTTCTCCTCTTTTGATTCGTCACGAAGATGGTGTCGAATCTTGTAATGTTCGTCTTGCATCCCAGGCCTCATGGGAGCATTCTGACGATCCTGATTTTCGAAATGGTCAGGCACCAAAGTCGCAAGCCAAACGGCCCTCGAGGTTATTTGGTGAAATGGGCCAAGCTTTCCAGAAGATCCGCAGAGCGGGCAATACCGCCTTACAATCTCAGAGGTTTGTTCTTCAGATTTCCGTTCGTTCGACAAGGTTGATCCTTGCATCAGGAAAACGGATTCCACCATCACCGGACAAGATGTAGCGACTTCTGGGCAATCCATGTCTCTTCGTTGTCCTCGCCCGCTCAGGGCGGTGCTGCCATCCAGGGTGACAACTTTTCGACATTTGGAAACTGCCGTTGAGCGGGAGGATGACGAGTGCCTCATACACGGTGTATCTACAGCGGAAAGCTCTCAGATCGATAGCTGTCTCTCTCCCATTCGTCATCTCCCACTTCCCGAGCCATTCGACAATTCCGTGGGCTCAACGTCCACAGTCGGCTCTCAGAAGCAGATTCGTTCTATTGAACATGCTGAAAGCAGAGTGCCTCCTAGCCGTTTGATGTTGGTGTCTCTTCTGTTGCTTCATTCATCTCTGAACTGCCTTGTAGTCATGCCAGGCCATCTGGTGTAGTAAGGGCATCTTCTCCCCTGTCTAACCGTCGTCAATTACCCGCCTTTGGTTTGTCTGGAGCTGACCACCCTCGCGCACCCCTTCGCGTGATGGAAGGGGTTAATTCGATCACTGATACGGAACCTACTAGCGCAACCCTTCCGAGGAGATCTTTGGATACACCCAGCCACACCTGGAGTGGTGCAAGCTCTCACGAGAGGAAGCCACACATTCGACCCCTTCAGCGGGGCCCTTTGATGCAGCCACTGTCGCCACGTGCGACCGCAGCTCCTCGGTCAGCAGGGCCGTCCATATTAACCGCAGAAGAAGAAATCGAGGATCGGTTCGTGGTAGCTAGCGTTGTAGTCTCGTTTACTGATCTCACGTTAGCGGGATTGCAACTGTGGTTGATCGCAGTCGTTCGAACACACAAGGCCGCCAAAGTGCCGCCAAGACTGAGTTACGCCCCTTGAGGATAACAGAGGAATGCTCTGCAGGGACATCAGCCAAGACGCCTCCGTATAGCGGCAAGTTGGCGCGACTCCCGCCGTCTGGTCCGTCTGCTGTGATACCTTTAATCATTGTGTCGCCTAGCGCCCGTATCCGCGAACTGCCTGAGTCGCCGTCCCCTCGGATAACACCCCTTGAAGTCGGTGTCGGTGCTCGGCTCGATCGATTCGGCCATGATGAAGCATTGTCGGGCAAACGAGAGACGGCTCACAGTACCCATGTCCTTCCATCCTCGACCAAGGTGCTGGCGGTGGGTGCCGCCATCGCTGCGAGTCAGACCGATGGTCCTCCTTCTCCACTGACGCCAGAGAAACACCGGGCGTCGGGGGACCAAAGCCGTGTCTATTCTTCTTCCGCGAGTTCGCGGTTGCCCAGTTCTAAGCGACGCATTGCACCCTATGTGGTCGAGCGTGACGACTTTGGAGGTCGTGTTGACGCGTTAGAAGACAGCTCTGCCTGTGGAATCGAAAAGACGGACGCGCGGTCTTTACACCATGATGTCGTCCAAAGTCGACCTGGGAGAGAGAAAGATGACCGTGGTCGTGCTCATGATTATCGAATTACGTCTCTGCGACCTGGGTGAGTGTGCTGCTGATCTGTATGGTGCATGTCTTACTTACTGAAGCTGAAAGTCTCGAGAGGGGTCGCTCTTTCAACCGAAGTGATGATATTCAACCTCTTGACGTGACAAAGGGACGCACCGCTTCCCAACTGGAAGGTGATACAGAGGAGGCGGTGTCTGATTCGCCGACTGGGGATGGACATGTTTACGAATCTCGCGACAAACATTATCCTGTGCGGAGAGCCACTCCGCCTGTCTCGGGCACGCTGCCTCGTGTGGAAAAGAACACAGCGTCAACGACGGGAGCGTCTAGCAGCGTGTTGGCATCGATCAATCCAGTCCCTGAAGTTGCCTCGATGCACTCGTGGGTATTTGCACCGAATACGTTTTATTGTTGTCTGATTTTCTCTCAGTCCTCCCAGTCTACGCCATTCAGACCGTACTTGTGATGGCGGATATCGCCTAGCCAGAGCTGAAGATGGGACAGCCCGACGAGATGATGATGATGCACCTGTTGGTATCGGTTCACCTACGATGTCCGCGAATGCACGACAAAGATACCAGGTGCCTCTCAGCGAGTACCTGAGACACGACGACGAAACGGATACTTTCCCGGTAACGACTAATGAACGCCAGAGGGATGACTTGAGACACGACGCGGCGAGGTTAGGTCATCAGACTGTTTCTCTCTTTTTCTATGTTGATGCATGTCATGGACGTAGCGCCCAAGCCCGCGATACGATCAAGAATTCGCCAGGTGCTGTGCGCGAAAAAGAAGAAAAGGCAAAGGTGACTCGGATTGTGACTGACGATGATGTGGGGAGCGCCCAGCCGAGCTCCTCCAAGCATGAGCGCTCGATAGTGTCCACTGTTCTTGCGACGGCGGCCGTTGCTGCTGCTGTGTATGAAGCTGTTTCTGAATCTCGACAAAAGCGGCGTTCGGAGCGTGCACAGGCTGAACTGGACGGATGGAGCGAGAGCGAGAGTGATGGCGCTTCTGATTCTCCTGGGACAGACACTTCTAGTGTCGTTCAGGGTGACCGACCGTTGATGATGGAGAAGGAGAGGGGAGTAGCTGCGAATCGTACCGCGCAACAAGCAACAGGGGCTGATTCCGCCAGGGTACTGACGACCCGGACGGAGTCTGCAGCTGCACCCGATGGAGTTCAAAGCGAGATCCCACATGGCAGGCATGTGAATGTAGAGATTGTCCGACGTGCTATATTGATTTCCTAGTAGTTTGGTCGGTGTCGCGGTGCGCGAAGACCAAAGACGTGACGACCACATGGATCAGGGGTATTCAGGTAAGATATATCCTTTCGTCGCCTTTTTTTGTGACTGTGAACATGTCTAGGCACCGTAGCTGTGGATGAATCATTGGACTTGTATGGGGACGAGTCGGCAGGAAGCACCGTCGTGGCTGAGAAAGGAGCTCTCCCCCACCAGCGCGGACCGTCCGTCAAGGGTAGTACCACCGACAAAGTACCCTCTAATCGGAGAAACCAACCGCAATTGCTGGATATCGATGGGATTCAACGGCGAAGAGACCCTAATGAACAAGCAATATACAATGCTCGGTCGTGAGCTTTTTTCTCCGCCTTTTTGCAACCACTGCCTGATACCACACCATCACAAGGACGGTGTCGCGTGAGCGGAAAGCGGATATATTAGAAGATGACGAAAAGCAAGATGTTACTGGTACTGTTACACGACCGAGCGACAGGTCAACTGAATACGCAAGAGCTAACGAAGAGCAGATTATCCGGGAGTCCCAGATGACATCGTTGGAGAGGGAGGATGATCACTCTTCCACAAGGTCGCGCTCGAACTCGGGACTGACACAGCATACCACTCCCACACTGTCTCCTTGGGTCTATGTAAACCCGCAACGAGTGGCAATGATGACAGGGTGAAGCCATTGGGTATCGCGTACTGCGTAGGCTGACACTTGCTCACCAGCGATGATACGACAAGGCAGACAGGGTCGACGTCAGAGGATCAGCAAGGCCGGCGGCCGGAAACGGTCGCTGTGCAATCGGGAATGGGTATGGATGATGGTCACGTTGAGAGTGATGCCTTGAGTGATGGCCTGAGCGATATCGAATCTCCTTGGTTGGTCGAAGCGTTCATCTTCGAGTCGCGTATATTGTCTGACCGAACCGTCACAAGCAGCTCCCCAAATCTGACTTTGAGACAGATAGCCTCCGATACCAGGTCATTGACTAAGGAGACGACTAGACTCTCCCGCGAGCATCCTATTGACGACTCTCTGTCCCCCATACACGACGAATCAAGAGCAGGCACGGTTACAAGGACCTCGTGAGCTGTACTCTGCTCCCCATGCGATGCCAGACTGACACATCTAGTAATAGCCCTATATCGAAAACTGAAGACGTCGGAGATACGCGTCCGGATACTAGCCAAATTGCTTTACTGCCTCGAGATCAGAGTCAAGTCATCTTGTCCCCACGGGCTTCTGAAACGTCCAATGGGGCTACTTTGCTGGAACGGCCGACAGTCACTGAAGAACAGCCCGAGCAAATTTCGGGCATCCGCGAGGGAACTGCCTTACTGGGTCCTGTGTCTCCCGCTCGCCCCGGGATTCGGGGCACCGTGCCACGCAGATCCGCAACAGTCGATTTATCAATGATCCGTAAGGTGCCTCAGAGGACGCGTGCCTACAGTGTTTCGAGTGTCCCGTTGAATCGCGCCAGTGTTGTAAGGAGGTGTGTGGTTGTAGTATGTCGTTCAGATTTGTGTTCGCGCTCATGGTGCCCAAAGGCCTAGTGTGACAAAGTCGATAAAGGCGCCGCTTGCGGGGACTGAAAGGTTGCAAGGAAGTAGAAGGACCTCGCAGGGCAGCATAGGTGTGCTACTGTCCTGTTTCCTGGGTAAAAATGAGCTTAACCTCGTGACAGATACGTCGGCTTTGGAAGTTTGGGAGAGTACAAAGGAGAGCCTGGTTGTGCTTACGGATAGGCGTGCTGAGGGTTCCGAAGAATGCATAGCCACGCGGCGAATGAACATCGGGCAGGTGGATTCCCGGGCAGACGTGCAGGACACGGGCGAGTCCGAGAAGCACACTCTGACATCATATACGACGACACCCTCGTGAGTGGCTCGTCGACCGTCCTTCCGACATGTTTTTATTGGTGGTAGCAGTGAACACAACACAGAGTCATCAAGCAAAGATTCCGCTCACTTGAACGTCAAGACATCTGACAGTCAGACACGGAAAGAAGAGAAAATACGGCATGATGAAGAGGCCGTACTACAGAGCAACGTACGTGCGACAACGGATGTCGAGGTGATATTGGAGGAGGAACGTGAAGCCCGTATTAAGTCATCCAGAGTACCTTTGGATGTCAGGGGTCCATATGCATCGTCGCCAGTGACTACGTAGGTCCATGTCTCTCCGTCATACATGGGTGAGCCTCACTCGTGGATGTGATAGTCCCAGCTCGGCTGTGGAGACAAAGCATGATCTGCACCTCAGCCCTGCTTCGCTTCGTGTGAGGCAAGCTCTTTCTGAGGATATTGGTTCGTCAGAATCCGCGAGCGCTGGAGTTGTATATCGACCGCAGGGGGAAAATGTCACACGATTATCCGTCACGGATGTACACGCAGAACAGGATGAAACAAGTCGTCGAAGCTCGCCCGCCGAGTGTTCCACTCCTGGCCGACAGACGTACGTCATTCGTGCTCAAGAATCTCCAGCCGCCTGATCATTATTTTTCGAGTAGCCCATTCGTTAGCATATCGGATGCAGCTGTGGAGGAGGCTACGCTTGACTCTGGCTGTGGCGTCGAACAATCCATTACGAGAACCGCGTAGGTGCACTTTCTGCTTCTTCTGATGAGAGCTCATGCATGTCCAGAGATGAAACGATCAAGTCTTCGTACGACTCGAATGTGGAACTATGTCACGACTACCTAGATGCAAGTGTTGATGATGAAGGCGCTCAAGATGCAGGTTTATCCGGTATTTGCCTCTTAGCGTGGGATGACGAGAGCTGTCTGAAGTTGATTGTAGACACAGACCAGTATGCGATTCTTCACCATTTTGCAGAAGGCGGCTCTGTGGTCGCAGGAGGTACCGAAGAGCGGAAGGACGTCAGTGAAATACAGGTTCAGACATCCTCGGTAGTCCAGTCAGGTTCCGTGGCCGTTGAACAAAGTACAACATCGGTTATGGAACAGGCAGAAGAAGACGTCACCCAACTCGCTGCCACACACATGGTATCAGGCATGACGATCGATGCGTCCGTTACAACTGTTGCTACTCCAGTCACGACCACCGTGGATCATGCCTGCGATGTCAACTGGTGTGTGACGATAATATCCTTGCGTCGTGCTGTTTTTGACCCGTTGCTAGTAATCTAACACGAATAGTGGCATCGCAAACCGAAGCGAGCGAAAATGACGTTCACACCGATAGCCCTAGAGGGATAATAGTGCCTTCTAGTCCGCTTTCATTGTCACCTTCTACCCCGGTGACGGACAGCCGAACAACCGCGCATATCACGGAAAATGATGTTGCCACTGCTTGTGCTATTGCCGCCATCATCGGGGGCGCACAATTATCGGAAGAGTTCATGCACAAAGATACATATCTGACCAGTATGCCGCAACAGAGCGGTATTCCCCAGCAGGGTCCGATGGAAGACAGACATACGGCTTTTAATGCTGGCTTAGAATCGGAATCGGAACCGATGGTGCACAGGGAGCATGCCTTCTCGTCTACTGAACCATCTTTACACCATGAACAAACGCAAACGACCTTGGGGTCTACCACGTCAGTATTTTATCGATTCTCATGTTACGTGGAATTGACGAACGTGGATAATAGTATGGTGTCGTCAGAGCCTGCTTTCAGGCAGGATACAAAAGATATTCCAAAGGCGCTCCACTTGAATATCGGGAGCCACTCCCCGAGGAACATTCGGACTTCAAGTGTATCTAGTTCTACTGATCTCACCTCTTCACATGTTGAAGATGATCATTCACGTCATTCATCCATTCTGAGTCGAAGGCATCAGTATACAGATAGAGGAGGTTCTCCCTCGGTTCTACAAAAGTACGCCGGCTCACTACCTTTTCCTCCCCTATCTGAATAAGTATGCTGATATATAAGAAGATCTCCTTCTATCGACAGATATTCCCCAATACAATCGCCCCACGTTTCTCTTTCCCCAGTTTCTGATCTGTATGTATTGTCGCCGCGCGAGACATCGAGCGTCCTCTCGGGATCTGTCCGGCACACTCCATTGGAGTCTCCGAGAATTCAGTCTCCTGTCGATCTATATGTTTCCCCCGTAGATTACTCGGAACCCCAATCCACAACGGCCGCGGTTTTCCACGATGAAGTTCATGAAATCATTGCCGAACAGGAGGTGGATATTGCAGAGCAGGACTCGTCCCTCTTTCCGCATATAGACAGGTCCTCGTTTATTTCACGTTCACCCTCAACGCCTTTCCTCACTAGTTTGTAGGTCTCCGAAAGATCTAGGTAGTACAAATGAATCGCAACCTCACGTCACCGTTGACCCTGAGCTGTGTGGTGCAGAGGTACCATCCACGTCAGTCGCAGGCGGCGAGGGTTTCGCCTATGAACATGCAGATCGGGTCCTAGAAAGTAAGTACAGTGACAGTTATGTTCGTGTGCTACCCTCACACCTTCTTAGAAGTCGATCATTTCGAAGAACACATTATTGGACTTCAACACACTGGCCAAGAGCAGGGACAACAAAGCCAAGCATTGCGCGTACAAAATATTTCAGAAGTGAACAAGAGTGATGAATGGCAGACAAGTACCCAGGAGCCGTAAGTAACGTTTTTATCACATCGGTTGCAGTTCTGATGTTGGTGTCGATCGGCAGGAGTGAACCTCCGCCGAGCTATCAAGATGCTATTTCCAGTTATGATCATTCGCCCCTCCGGCCAAACGATGCACTCCTGGAGCCGTCCTCGAATTCATACGCACAGTATCACCAAGACATGAAATCGAGGGATTCGAGCACTCTCGATACCCTAAGCATCGAAGCCCAACAACACTTTAAGGAGGGAGCTTCTCTCGAACGGCGCCTGGCTTTCCGAGCTACGAGTCCTGTGGGCGAGATAAGTGCTGAACAGGTGGGATTTCCAGACTCTGTACAACCTGAAGATGTACGCGCAACAAGACAGGAAGCCTTGTGAGTGTGTCCAAGTCATACGTGGACGCAGCTAAATGTAGCTCGCAGGGCTGAGGCAGTCTACTTAGCCTCCAAGGGCGGCGAAGAACATTTTGACAGATATATTGAGGTTAGTCTGAAACGAGTGCGCTAGTAGCACGATAGAATCTGACGTTACGCAGAAACGGCTTGAAGCCGACAATCCACGTCCTCTTCGTACCAGCTCATCCTCCGAGGATCGCTCCCCGTCGGCGATGCTTGCCCTCGAGGTTGGCGATGAGGCCCAGCACCAAGAGTTCCTAGAACACATATGTGGGCAAGATGACAGGTGCATCACCGTGACTGATGCCATTGACCATTCTACTGCAACCGTTGTTTCCACTTTCGAGGCGGAGAATAGAACATCAGTGTCCACTCTGGACGAAGAGGAGGACATGAATCATCCTCCTCCTCCACAGTTTTCCGCTGTGTTAGCATTGCCAGAAGACGAGCCTTGGAACAACACCTCTCCCGTTCTTCCGCAGGATAATGATCCCAGCGCGTCTGATCCTGTAGCCACCGAATCCTGCGGAAATAACGTTGTTGAAGCGGAGAAGCAAGCAGAGTTGGAGGACGCGCAGTGTGCATCAAGGATAGATGGCGGCTCGATTGATCGGTCATTCCTGTGAGTACATTTACCTCGTCCTCTCTCCCGTCGTGGTATTGAAGGAATCCGGTTTGTTTCAGGGTACGGGTATCAAGCCATCACGATATCGGGAATGAGACCATCGTTTCGGACATACTCGAGAAGACACAGGAAGAAGCAACTCAACCAGTCACCTTGGCGCCAACCAGTCCTATCAAACCCGGAACACAAGGCAAAAGCACTGATTCGACGCTTGACGAACACATCGTCGTGCTCGGCATTGCGGCTTCCTTGGGAGTAGATGACGTCGAGACAATGACTCTATTCACTGGCACACATGACGAGCAAATCACTTCAAACGACACGTGAGTGCTCTCTGTGATTCTATTAATTTAACACAAACTCAGTTGATTTATAGAGCCGAATACGTTGACAGAATTGCCACTGAGCAGCACGTCGAATACATGCAAGGAGAAGAGGAAGGATCCGTTGATTCGTTGACCGAAACCCCGTCAGAACATGGGGAACATGATGCCTACGCTGAATCGGATATTGGACCTGGCCTTGAGCTTGGGGAATCAGGTGAACATGCAGTGATCGATGAGGAGCAACAGACGCAGCGATCTTCATCTTGGGGATCGCTTGTCATAACCGGTGACCAAAATGAGACGTTCGAGATGGATCTTCGAGAACACACCGTTACTGCCACCGAAGAACGCGAGGAAACCAACAAACGAATTGACCAAGATAGCAACTAGTACGTAGTTCGAGGGCACCGCACGGCTTCTCCGTTGACCTGGATTTTAGCAACGAATCGATCCAAGTCTCCACAGGAGATAAACACGAAGACGTGGAGGACGTTGTTGACCTGACAAGTACGTTCTGTCCTGTTCTATGTTTAGGATGTCGTTGACGACGAAAAACGGTAGGGTCCGACGGTTCGACGAGTCTCAGCGTCAGTCAAACAATTGAGAGCCTGGATATGTCCGTCTCTACCACCGAGATTCAGATGGCCGATAGAAGCTCTCCTGCCAAGACCTCAACAGTACTTGACCGTTACAGCCCTGGTCAGAGTGACGGCGAGCACATAGACCTCACGGAGGCCGAGCGAGAGGAACAAACGGTACAGGTCACGGCCGGGTGAGTGACGTTGCCTTCGCCCGGTGATATATCACTGATAGACATGACACTTGTACAAATTGCTTGTTTTTAAGTGCAAGTGCAGATGGATTCACAGATGAGAGTGAACCGGACCAAGATTCCACCCCGCACGACCTCACTACCAAATGGACCTCCATAGGCTCGGAGCGAGACAGCACGATTGCCGCGAATCTGGCATTGTCAAGCGAGGCTCAACAGGCTGAGGCAGAAGTGGCAGACGACACTGTAATTCTGGAACCAACTGCCGCCACCTTGCTCGAAACAGCAGCAGTAGCTGTTGGGTTAGTTTGTGCTACATCGGACATGACGAAGGAAGGAGGGGGACAGTTGCAACTGGGCCTGGACAAGGACAATGACGTGGATTACTCGCCGACGGATGATGAAACCTTGAGCGTCCAGATCCCCAACGACGACCCACACATCGCAACAGTGTCGAGCGAGGACCGTCCTTTGTCGACACGAGCATCTCCCCACGCATCGACATCGCCCTCGCAAACTATGACAAAAACCCAAATTACGGGCGAGTCCAACGTAGCTGTGGACGTTACTGACCCAACCTCGACATATGAAGACGTGGGGGCGCCATCTGCAGATCACGCACAAGAGCAGCTCTCGATTCTCCAGCGACAAGAGTATGCGTCGTTCGTGGTGCAGTTTCCTGAGGCTGATCAGCTCTCCTTAGCGTGGGCGCGGAAGTACGCGATAACTTGTCCGTCGAAAGGGGAGAAGACATCGGCGAGAGCGATTCCGTCTCTGAAGATCTTTCTGTATCAACCTCGCAACTGGCTGACGTGCTCGATCGTCACTCGACCCAACCCACCCCGCCTGAGGTATACGATGAGAACGCGTCGCATTCTCCGCGCCGCCAGATGTCCGATACAGACTTGTGGGTTGTTGACAAGTTCGTCTGACGCATATGATGATTTGACCATGTTTTAGCTCTGCTTTACTTGAAAGCACGTCCCTTCACGATTCGGAGGTGCATGGGTCGGAAGTCCTCATTCGAGATTCAGACATCGTCGATCGTAAGGTAGCTGTGGTAACGAGCAACCCGCCTGCGCCATTATCCCTTTCTGTCTCCACTACTATCTTGGAGACACAGACGACGACAGATCAAGACGATTCCAGCGCATTGCAGTCGGTAGACAAGGTGCAACATGAACAAAACCGAACAGCAACGCGAATCGTGTCCAGGTTTGTTGTCGATCAAGGGCGCGTTTTCGACTTGCTCAAGGATTGTGATAGGTCTTTGATCACGTCCGAGACGACATATTTCTCCACCAATCAATTGTCGATCAGTGTCTCACATGCTATATCGTCCGGAAGTGCGACTGAAAACGATTTCCGAGTAGAGGAAACTATTTCCACCACGGATGTTGTTGATGCAAGGTAGTATATTTGACGAGATTGCTCTTGGGAATAAGATCGTTCAATCATGCTGCAGCAAAGACCGGAGGGGGATTATGACGAGCGTACGCTCGCATGTTGACGTTTCTCTCCAACAAACATTGGGCAACGAGCTCTGGACGAGGTACGGTTTTACCGTTGATTGCCGTGTCAGGTGAAAACGCTCACCGCTTGTTGGTAGCACAAGCAAAACCACTACGAGCAAACGACCAATCAGGCCCGCGTTTAACCGCACGTGCGTCCATTCCGTATTCTATCCCCAACATATCATGTATTCACTCACCTGAAACGCGATTAGCCCGTCCCTCGAATATTTGGAGGAATTCAAATCAGAATGGGTTGGCGTAGATCTGTACGATATTGCTGAACGGGGAGATCTTTGTCGCAGCTTGAGCCGGTTTGTTTCATTCATCAGCTGGTAGACGATAACGTTGTTTAACATTGCCGGCGATGTTCACATCAGGCCTCTATCGAGTTCAGTGATGGACCCAGATCCGGAGGTCACTCAGGACTTGGAAGCAGAGGAGTTGGTGGTGGTGAGCTACCGATATGTGCCAGGGGCCGATCAAGTACTCGACAGGGAGGTACGCGAGAGTACCCTTGCGCTGTCAAACGTACGTGTGGAAGCATTCTCCTTTTAGAACCCGTTTTGATGCCAGAACATGGCTGTTTAGACGGCGGACATGTCGCGATGGAGGTCGATTATTCGAGGATGGGGGAAACTTGGGTTTATTCGGTACATGTCCCCGCATGTGGATATGCGAGAGGGAGTACTAGACGAAGACATTCACCCTGGGACGATCGTTCTGGCGGAGCATAAGCGGCAGCCAATAGTTATCGTGGCTACAAGCACACGTGGAGAGCTGTTTGGTACGTATCTGTTCTTGTAGGCATGTTCGAGGACCTTTGACTTGACTTTTTGAAATAGACGAAATCGCGCTTGCAGAACGTGTACTTTCTTGCATCCAAATCGAGTCCGCGGATACATCACAAGAACTCAGCTTGCTCTGTCTCGTCGGTCAAAAAACGAGCGAGGTGACGGATGCGTTGACAGAGGCGTTGTATGCGATTCAAGACGTTCTCGTATGTGTTTGCCTCTTTTCCGTTATCGACAACGCGCTCGACGACGCTTTTTTTAAAATTTAGCTGGATGAGGGATTTGAGATCCAGCGTGCGGAGGTCGACGAGGTTGCGATTGGCTATTGGGTCAAGGTGGTGGTGCGGCGTGCACAGTGGATAGAAGATGGAGTAGCCCACATTGACGAAGAAGAAGAAGAGGACGAGGACATGGTTTCGGAAGAGGATTTAGCCGAGCCCGTAGATTGATGGTGTTTGTGATTCGTTTAGGAACTGGGTTGGGAAATCATGACGACCGCTTTTGATATGATCATCTTACTTTTGTTTTTCCCTCGATCTTGGTGGTGCGAGGACCGAAAGGATGGAAATAGCAAATGTGTCCTTGTCAGCCCGAAAAAAAGGTCAAGATACTACATCCCGCGCAAACTCGCAAGGATACCCCGATACGGTCGTTTACCAGCAACTTGAAACATCCCAACCAAGCACTTGAAACAATGGCTACTAGCACATACACTATAATTTTGACGCCTGAACACGGTTGAGAGGGATTCGGTACACGTCATCGGCACACGACAGTACAATTAAGCATGCTCATAAGTTGAGATGCATCAAAATCCACTCAGACACAAAGGGAACAGGGGTGTATTCCGGTCCAGAACATGACAATGGAACTCAAGGAACCCATGCGGCATCAGACAAAATGACAGGCAGCAGAAGTTCAGATGGCTGTGCGATACACTATTTTTTTTTTTTTTTTGCCTTGTTTCAGTGGTGGGACGCTTCCGAAACGCGTCCAGGACAAAACGAGGTTTTCTCGAACATTCGTCGCAGTATACTACGGTGCATGGTGCATACATGATTACAAAAGAAGTGTATGTATCACATCGCTATTTTACATTATTTTGTTTCATGTCCAAGAAGAAGTCAGGTGTTTCAAGTGCCGGTAAACGACTGTTACCCCAGTTTCGGATGGGGTCAGCCGACGTTTGCAGGCGTGTTTGGCAGTTGACGAACCATCAAGGCAGTTGTCGGACCGTCATTATCAGACGCTTTTGAATGTGCGCAGAGAGTGGGACATACCAGTAACAAGTTCTCGGACCGCCCTTTAAGGCCTTAGCCTTAGGCTTGAATCTATCCAATCCAAGATTGGGTAAGATCGTTTGAAATGCGACGCATATGCCACCTTTCGATCAGTCACATGGTGAGAACAGTCAAGTATAAGGGCTTGCCGCGCTTCAAGTTGCACATGTGGGTGCGGCCTAGCGCTGGGTGATGGTCTAGCAAAGAAAGTTCCTACTGGCAGCAATGCAGTAGCAAGTTCGATATCTAGAGTCAGAAGGCGATTGACAGCCGCAGACTTGGGTGCCACGGTTCTGGACACCACGTGACACGATTGATCGGATTGATTACGTTACATTTTTTGCCGTAATGTAAGTGCGGTCGGCAGCACCCGAAAATTCTTCAAGGGCAGTCTGTCCAAGGGCAACCGTGAAAACGTTGACGGTCTATAGAGGCCTAGACACTGAAAGATGAGAAAGCGTTCCTTTTGACGCCACCTGATGACAAGATTCTCTCGTCAGTCAGCATGTGGAACTGTCAGTCAAAGTGACGTTGAGACATGCGGCGGATGGCAACCAAAATAGGGCAGGTAATCGGAGAAACAGAAAAGCATGAGGCATATCAGCCATACCTGTGCAGTGAGCCGTGTCGTCGGATGGAGTTGTGTGGGGCTCTGTGGGAAGAACGGTTGTCAGGTTATCCCAATCTGACCTTGTTGGGGTAAAAGGCTATGCATTCCAACGTAATGATTGACTCATAGGCGAGACTGAGGCATTTTGTGAACACGAGGCATTTGTTAAACGATCGTCATTGGACAGCCCACTCACGGCCCCTTTAGTGAATGGGAGAACTGGCGTATAAAAGGGGGACGTGTCGGGCTTTTCTCTCTCCAACCCACTTGTCTCTCATCCATATCTCTCTCGAAATGCAATTCGTGCGTCTTACTGTTTTTATGAGCGACGGGACTACGGCTGACCGTCGCGATGACAGACAAACGCTGTTCTTGTTAACCAAGCTAACTGCGGCAAGGCTACCTGCTCTTGCGGCGATGCGTAAGTTGCCTGTTGAGTCAGTGGGTATGTGGGGAGCACTCACTCACTCTCACTGTAGATGCGCGTGCAAGCCCAATGAATGCAAGTGCTGAGCGCCAGTCTCAGCGAGGCATTGTAATACGGTGCTAAATGTCACCACGTCTTTTGTTGTATTGAATGAATGGTACCCCGTCAATTAGTATGATTGCTGCTGTCTGGATCGATGACAGCGAGGAGTGCATGTGCCCATGATCCGGTAGCCGATCAAGCGACTTGACAGGCAGTGGCTTTACCTTGAGGCGCGATGCTGGATGTGCTTTCCGCGGAACATGTTAGCTATCCCAAACACAAAAGAATATCCCACAGAAGCGAGTTGCATGTGTTCGCGGGGCGACCGATCATGAACTTGATGGGAATAGAATAACTTCTTCATATCGTTCTCTTACAGTATCATCGCCATCCCCAACAAGCATGGGGCTATCTTTTTTAGCAGTGGTATCGCCATGCTCAAGGCTTCGAAGAAGACTCATCAGGGTGACTAACTGGATCGGGGGTGCAATCGTGGGCATATCGGACAGTATTGAGCAATAGAACCGTGGGACATCGACTCGCGAGTCCCTTGGTATGGCAGAGGCCCTGAAACGCAATTTCAGTACCAGTTACCGACGTCCGGCGGAGTTGTCCAGCGCTACGCTTGATCATGTCGAGTGTCATGGGACAAAAAAAACAACGCTCAACCTTGATGGACCCGCGCGAGCCGGGAGATCTTCTTACCGCACGGTTCTGGGGCTGTCGTCCAGAATTTCGGACATGTAGCATAGGACAAAATGTTGGCGTGTATTGCCGTAACCTAGTAGCTGCGCTGGTGGGTGGAAATCGTTGGGGGTTGGGTGGCGTCACCGACCCAGAATCTCACGCGCCTTCTTCAACTTGACCGTGTCATTCTTACGGAGGTGTCATGACGGGCATGCCTTTTTTTTCACCTTTGATGCGCACGCACTTGTTGTCGCATGATCACGAGTTCTGTCCATGTGGGACAAGGCGGTCAAAAGATCATGGCCCTCGCGAGTAACCAGTGCTTGACAGATGGAACCCCTGGCACCAAAGGGGCGCAACTTGAAGACGATGTATAGTCACCCAGAGATTTGGGATTGCTCTGCTGGCGGATCGACAGAGGAACAACCGCACTAGCAGTAAGTGGAAACTTGGGGCCAACTTCTACGATCGATGTGCGACTTGTAGCGGATAACTCTTCTATACGGACGTGCGTTTGTGGATCATCGGAAACTTTTCTGTTGTGAACCAGTTGGCTCTCCACAACGGACATTGTTACACCTGATGCGAGTCGCATGCAATCCACGATAGAGAACTCACTACCTAGTACGCTATAGCAGTGTACGAAGGACTGACTGTGGTCTTTGTTATTCATCCGGTCTGTCTACGCGCACGCGGCTTCGTCAAATCAGAAAGTGGCCATTCTCACGTGCAGTTGATCCACCCGATGGCGATGGTATTTGTCAAGGCTATCTCTGCTGTCTCGGTCGTCTTGTGACTTTCCTGTGTACAAGAGCTGCGACGACCAGGCCAGGGCGCGTAAGCCCAAGGTCCGACTCTTTTCTCACCCCACACCTCTTTCAAAAAACGCAATTCGCATATCCCACCGTTTTTTGGTGTGGTCGTGATGTTGAAAGGATAAATGCCAAGCGGGACAAGATGAACTACTTTAGCGGCAAATTCGTACGTTGTTTCATCGAGTCTCTGTGTGTGTGTGTTGGGGGGGGGGGCATAAGCGGGCAACCTACTCTTTTGTCACAAGGTGCAGGTGTGTGTGTGCAAATATTAACGTTGAGCACCGCTCGCCCCCGAAGCCTTTTGTAACACGGTGTTGGAAGCTTGGCAGATCCACCCCCACTCACAACAGGTGCATACGAATCACCGTCTATTCCGGGCCTACCGCAATGACACGGATGCAAATGGGAGTTCGATCAGTTTTACACACCACAACCAGATCCTCTGGACTCGTCTGATCTGCATCTGCCTTCGCACTCGTCGATCGGACTCCAATCACCGGCCACGCACTACTCCTGGGAACTCGGCGGACAGCAGCTTCAGCAGCCGCGCCGCGCCGACAGCAAAGTCGCCTGCAACAGGCCCGTCGGCATTCTCCGGAGGGAGAGTATTTCTCCAACCAACACTACGGCGGGACGTCCGTCAGCACCCACGAGCATAGGGGTCTCTACAACAGTTTCTTGGGGTTCAGTCAGAGGGGATCCTCCTCGGGTTCACCTTTATCAGACGCATTACGAAGCCCACAATCACAGCCAAGCGGACCGGCTGGGTTCATCGCCGTTGCTCTATCCGCCGGGATTCACTCCAACCTGTCATCTCCATGCTCGGCACAGACAAGTTCACCCCAGTATCCCGGCGAGGGGAATCACAACACGAAGTACGATCCCCCTTCTCTGCAGCACACTCCCCCGCTGCATTCGGAATGAAGGTATAAATGAACACAATGTTTAGGAGTATGGACTCTGCTGTCCTTTTTCTTTTCTTTTTGAATCTGTTGTCCTTGAATGTGCTGCGAGAATATATATAACCCCGTATTCCGCATTCATATACCATAGTTTTAATCACGCCGCGATACGTATGACGATGCTTACCGCTTCATCTGTTGTGCCTGTGCCTTTTATTTTTATTTTTCCTGTGGATCATTGCTCTTTTTCTCCCTCTCTGATCGATAGGCTTATTTCGACAATCAAACGTAGTCTCGACTTGAAATCGGATTCTTATCAAGCCAGTCCAACAGTCTTGCTCATGGGTGGTGAAGCGGGTGCTCTGGCATGGCATAACCTGTCCGACCACTGGCCCTTGGGCACAACGCCGAGTGGCTTGTAGACTCAGAGTTTTTGCCAAGCCTATCTATATGGCTGTCCGTCAGGCCAGTCTAGCTGTTTATAGAGCTAGCGAGCCGTGGCGGGCTTTTTTCTTTCTACCATTCATCAACGGCGCCTTGGTAATTCCGCAAAAAGGAGCTTTTTATCACCTGGCCGTGGGGCCGAATGGAGGCTATGCGGCAGGCGTCAGTGATCACTTATCTTTGTCTCGTTGTCGTCCTCTTACCACCCGTCTCTCCTCTAAAGATCTCAATTCAAATGACACATCCAACCACCCAACGTGCCGCACAAACCCGTGCCCACGGCGAACCCCTCGTGATCCTCTCCGCTCACCCGGTTCCAGACCCCTCTCGTCTGCAACAGGACGAATGTCTGGTGCGGATCGCGTACGCGGGGGTATGCCAGAGCGACTTGCACGGTCGTCTGGCGGACTGGGCCGGTCGCAAGCCGCGGTTGGGGCTCGTGGGGGGACACGAGGGCGTCGGGGTCGTCGTCGCGATCGGGTCTGGGAAGACGGGGAGTGCGGTCAAGGTGGGCGATCGGGTGGGGTTGAAGTGGTGCGCGCGGACGTGTTTGAGCTGTGATGACTGTCGTACCGGAAACGAGTCTTGTCCGTCGCTCTCCCTCGTTCCCTTTTTTCTTTTTCTTTTTCGCGAAAAAGTCGTTGATGGGTTTTTTTGTTCAGTGTGCGCGTCTCAGCTCATTCATGGGTTCACGACGGATGGTACCTTTGCGGAGTATACGGTCTGTCGATCCCTGCGCGGGTTGTGTTAAGGGGTGCCCGGCTAATGCATGGAGTCGAAAAAAGGTCGCGTGGACATCGTACGTGACGCCTATTCCCGAATCTCTCGACTCCGCCGCTGCGACGCCCATTCTCTGTGCTGTGCGTTATTATATCACTGCACCCATCTGTGAAAAAAACCAACGCAACGCCCCTATTGGTAGGGCGTCACTGTTTACAAGGGCCTCAAGCGCATTCAGTCGCCCCCCGGGAGCTGGATCGCGGTGTCTGGGGCAGGCGGCGGGTTGGGTCATTTAGGTACGTAGGGGGAACTGGGCCGTCGTGCTTTGCGTTTCGCTCAAATGCCATTTTTGTGGTAAACAGCCATTCAATACGCTGTCGCTATCGGTTATCGCGTACTCGCCATAGGTATGTCCCTTCCTCTCTCCCCCCCTCTCTCTCTCTTGTGCGCGCGCAAACCGTATTCGACACCGCTTGCACATACTTAGACACCGGCGACGACAAACGCGCGCTGTGTCTTGCGCTCGGCGCTGAGAAATGGATCGACTTTCGGGAGAGCGGAGACGCCCTCGTCAAGGACGTCATCGCGGCGACGGACGGTCTCGGGCCGCACGCCGCGCTCGTGTCGGCAGGCATGGTACGTCTCCCTTCGTCCGAACGTCCCATACCCCATTCTACGCGTGCTTGGTAACGCGGTTGTTTTTCCAAGGCTGTGCCTTATACACAGGCTTGTGGGTACGTCCGCAAAACGGGGACCATCGTTTGTCTGGGTGTACCCCCCTCGGATCAGTGTCTTCAAGTCCCGATTGGCCTCTTGGTAGCCAAGGTACGTGTGTGGGGTCGTGCGCGCTCGTCTGTTCTCTTCTCTCTTCTCGGATTGACGCCGCGTGCAAGGAACTCAAGTTGGTCGGGTCGGTCACTGGGTGGGTCTCTCACTGTTACGTTCTCAGTCGCCGTCGTGCTCACCGACGTGTCGTAAAAAGGTCTCGGCAGGACACGATCGAAGCGTTGGCGTTGGCTGCAGAGGGCAAGGTCCGGTGTCATTATGTCCTTCGCAAGCTAGACGAACTCGAGACGTGCGTCGAGTCTGGTTTTTGCTCGCACGCGTGGATGTCAGTTTTTTTTTCACCGTTTCTAGGGTGTTTCAAGAGATGAAAAGGGGGGCGATTACGGGTCGGGTGGTGTTGAAGATCGAATCCTGAACGATTGATTGTGAGGGGTCGAAGTCCATCAAATCTGGTTGTGTGTTCAAACGCGGTTCGACACGTGCTTTTGTATGAAAAAACGAGTTGTTTGGAAAAGAGGCAAGTACAAATGTATTGCATACTGTACATAAGATCGACGTTTTTTTGGTATTTTTCCTCCATGTTTCGATATGCCGAGTCAGAAAAAAAAAAGTCGAACGGATTTGTAGCCAAGAAAGAAAGAGAAAAGGGGGAAAAGCTGTTTTCTACGACGGCCTTGCTGAACGTGTCCGACGCGCCGCACAAGCATAAAGAGATACCGTGTGCAATCAACATTTCTCCGCGCCGCTACATCCTTCGTTCACTCCATCGCCGGGTTCCCCAGCGCAGCCCGCAAAATGTCGACTACTACTTCCTGATGTTCATGTCCGCTGTAAACGGAACGGGCTAGGTTCACAAGAACATCCAAGTCACACTGGGCAGCCTTGTTCGCAAGTATTTGAATCATCTGGGGAGCTGAGCGTATCTGTAACGCGAATTCGAGCATGCCAGTAGGAATTTGGTCGTCACGAGAGGTCAGAAATTCGACGATCGACGTGTGTCCGTATTCGATGGCAGTGATGAGAACTATGTTGTACAGAGCGCCGCAGGTGATGGGATTATAGCGAGCAACTTTGGTAGTCGTCGTCAACCCTCGTCCTGTGTGCTCGCTGTGCGCCGTGACGATATGAAGCATGGGATCCTCTTCGACCCATATGGCAGAAACATGAACACCACCACAGATACCTAAGTTTGTAGATTAGTGTTTGAATCATGCAGAGACTACATTAGTAACACCTTTGTTGAGTAGAGCCTGGGCCACTCGGAAAGCCAGGTCTTGCTGCTGTGTGATGGGCAGATTGTAGGGTGGATTGTGTGAGAGTAAAAATTGAACTATGGAAGTGTGTCCATGTTTAATAGCAACATCCAAAATGGTTTCTGTTGAGAATATGGTATTCTGTTTCATCTTCAGATTACATAACCATATTCTAGAAGCGATCTATGATTAGTCAATTGGTCTTACACATAGATCATTGCTGACACTATTCATATTATAGGGTCATTA